>JACEVL010002345.1:5000-19094 GCA_020284085.1 Aporrectodea caliginosa
GGCACCATATAGCCACACTAGTGTTTGTTCTAAGCAGCCATTACTTACAGAAGAGTCCTACACCCGTCTTGGAATGCCATCGCCAGAGGACCTATAGATAACCTGTCCTGGCCCTGCGAGGCATCGAAGGCAGGATGGAGGGCTGTGCGATTGACGCCCCGGTGTCTCGGGCCCCGTTTTGTGTTTCTTGCTGTCAGCTAAACCGTAAACTGAATAGACATCAGCAGCCGCCGTGGACGGAGCGTGGACCGCCTCCACATCCACCGTCAGACCGACTATATAGTAAGTATATATACGGGTGAAAGCTATTCCATTCGATATGACCCAGAGGAGTGACAACTGCTTCTTTTCATTATCTGCGATCCTCCTTTGCTTCGTCCGTCCACCGTCTGACACACTCAGTCAATCGCCCGCTTTATGGGTTTTCCTCTGCATGTAGGACGAACCGAGAAAGAAATAGGCTATAGTAAGTTAATTAGTGGCGCTTTTGTTGGAGATAATTAGTGCTAATGCTGCTATGTTAGAATGGTCCGATTTGCAAAGAAGTTTCGTGTCAGTGTTTCAAAGTCACCTTTTGTCAACAATGTGCCCTTGTAATCTATGGCATGTAGACTCTGTAAAATTTGTCTAAACAACTTCTTAGTGCGAGCAAGTAAGTAGAAGAATTTCCATAGTGATTGTTGCAACAATCTAGAAGGTTCCAAGTCTGCAGTCATAGGTAAGCGAAAGATTTTAACCAATTACCTGTTGTACTGATCAGGTAATTAATTGTAATTAAGCCAGGTCATGAACGACTAATCCTGGACAGTTTGATTTAGATCTGTGGATTGAAATCGGAGGAAGGCGCGAGTACTATCTTTAATTTTATCATAATCATCGTCGTCATCGTCGTTGTCGTCGTAGTCATGATCATTATCAACATCGTCAATATCATTACACCAATATCATTGTTGTCGTTATCATTAAATTTATTGTAATCGTTATGTGCCCTCGTTATCATCATCTATATCATCATCATCATCATCATCATCATCATCATCATCATCATCATCATCATCATCATCATCATTGTGAACAAGTGTTTTGCATATATAATGAGCACAGGTGTTCTTTAGGTTGATATATATATAATGTGTATCGATTGTTAAGCGTTTTAGTCTTAGGCCTTAGTTGCGCTGTCGGCTCGTGGGCGCTTGGCCTAAAGTAGCCTAAACATTGGCTGACGGTAGATTGTTTTACACGTGCAGTTAGCGCGCCAAACTTAGAAACTGCTGATGACAGTGAATTTGAACTATACAGTGTAGTACAGTTGTTTTAAGGCAAGAGTTGAGTTTGTTGTTATTAAACTGTGTTTGAAGAAAGAAAGAAACATTCAAAGAACTGTGTCAATTTAATTCTTAAACAGTTAGAAGACGTTGAGCAATTTATATGTAGAGATAAGGAAAGTTCTTGAGGTAGGTCACAACTAAGAAAGAAAAGTGTTGGTGACATATTTGGTGGCAGCAGCGGTGGAATTCGAAACAACGTCTGGGATTCGAAACAACGTCTGGGATTCGAAACAACGTCTGGGATTCGAAACAACGTCTGGGATTCGAAACAACGTCTGGGATTCGAAACAACGTCGACTGGTGAATACGCATTTGAATCATTGGTAAATTGACGACAACGAAAGCCTCAACGACAAAGGTATACAAGTTTGTTGTTTTCAAACAAAGAACAATCCCCAATACTTCAAACACAAAAGAAAACTCGTGTTTTCCAGAAAGGACAGCACTGAAGTAAAGAAGTAAGATGGAGAAATTAAGTGTCAAAAAACAAGCAGAACTGAAGAAGATGTCTTCTGAAAGATTAAAACAGCGCTTGTTGAAGGCTGGTTTTGAAGAAGAGAAACTGAAAGATATGTCACGTGAGGACATGTTAGAAGCGCTAGCTGAAGTCTGGCTTAAGGAAGAAGCAGAAGAAGAAGGTGCTGTCGGCGGTGTTGTGGAAAAGGTTATTGAAAAACCGCCTGGACTTATGTCTATGGAGATGATGATGCAGTGGATGATGATGAAAGAAGAAAGAGAGGAGAAACGAAGACAAGAAGAGAAAGAAAGAGAGGAGATACGAAGACAAGAAGAGAAAGAGAAAGAGGAGAAACGGAGACAAGAAGAGAAAGAAATGCGACAGGAAGAATTACGTCTTCAGAGAGAAAAGGAAGAGAAGGCAGAACGTCTTCAGAGAGAAAAGGAAGAGAAGGCAGAACGTCTTCAGAGAGAAAAAGAAGAGAAAGCAGAAAATGTAAGACAGGAAGAATTACGTCTTCAAAGAGAAAAAGAAGAGAAGGCAGAACGTCTTCAGAGAGAGAAAGAAGAGAAAGCAGAGAATACAAGACAGGAAGAATTACGTCTTCAGAGAGAGAAAGAAGAGAAAGCAGAGCAAGTTCGTGTGGCAGAACTTGAGTTGCAAAAGCAGCAATTTGAGATTCAATTAGAGCAATTGAGAAGAGATCGAGAAGATGCTGAAAGGAGAAGATTAGAGCAGATGATTGAATTTGAAAAGGCGCGGAAAAGTGACGAAGAGATACGTCAGCAACAGATTGAAGAGAAGAGACTACGTGAAGAAGAAAAGGAAAAAGTGCGAATTTCAGAGTTGGAGCGAGCAGAAGAGGTTAGACAAGAAGAACTGAAATTACAGAAAGAAAGCATGGAGAAGGCGGAAGCGGAAAGACAAGAACGTTTAAAGTTGGAACAACAAAAAATAGCATTAAAAGAAGCACAACTCAAAGAGGAGAAACAAAATAGAGAAGCTCAAGAGCAAAGAAGGCAAGAAGAACGAGAAGAACAGAAAAGGAAACAGGAAGAAAGTGAAACGATGGTTTCGAAAATAAAGAAAATTGGTGATGCCATGAAACACGTGTTACCTAAAATGCCAAACGATATGATGGAGGTGCCATTATATTTCGAAACGGTTGAGAATGCGTTTCGTAGTTTCAACGTGCAAGAACAATTCTGGGTGAAGTTACTATTGCCATTGATGACTCCGAAAGCTAGAACTGTGCTAAACAGATTGTCATTCGCTGATTTAGATGATTATGAGATCGTGAAACAGCACTTGTTAAAAGAATTCAAGTTGACACCGAGAGAGTACAGATCGAAGTTTATTGATGCGAAGAAGACAGCTGAAGAAACGTATACAATGTTTACAGCAAGGCTGAAGAACTTGTTGAACTATTATGTGAAAAGTCGCAAAGTGGATAAGAATTTTGAGAAGCTGTTTGATTTATTAGTGGCGGATAAGTTGAAAGAATCACTACCACCAGGTCCACTACAGTTTGTATT
This sequence comes from Aporrectodea caliginosa, assembly GCA_020284085.1. Classification (NCBI taxonomy): domain Eukaryota; kingdom Metazoa; phylum Annelida; class Clitellata; order Crassiclitellata; family Lumbricidae; genus Aporrectodea; species Aporrectodea caliginosa. Next base: position 8,321 of record JACEVL010002345.1, read on the forward strand.
GTCGAAGGAAGGAACTGATTGTTACGAAGCTAGTGTTGTGGCAGACCTAGCAGACATTCATGTTAATAATCGAATTGGTTTGGCAATTCCGAATAAGACAAGTTTTGATTTTGTACCCAATGTAAAAAGAAATCAACAGTTCACTCCAAATTTTGGTTTTCATTGGAAGAGCAATCAAGAAACAGGAAATCAGTTCAGAGGTGCAGAAGTGAAACCAAATTCTCCGGTTGTTCACGAGAATAGAGAATCGATGATGGCCAGACAACGTCCGGTATATAACAAGTCACCACCAAGGTTTGTCGCAAGAGAAGGCAATGCATCGTTTACTCCATATAAGAGAAAAGAAAGCATCGAACAACGAGGTGCAGTGGTGAAACGTTGTCACAACTGCGGATCAGACAGGCATTTAATGAAATTCTGTCCAGTTCCTGTTACAACCTCAAATTATGGTGCAAAACAAGAAAATTCGAGGGTGAATCGAATTCAAGTGGTTGATAATTCTGAAAGTCAAGCCACAGAACATCGGTCTCATTATTCTGAAGAAACTGAAGTAAAGTCAGTGATGAAATGTCACCTTTCACCTGATATTCAGAAAGAAATTCTATTGCACAATGGAATGCAGAAAGAAATGGCTGGAAGAGATGAAAGTACAACATTGAAGAAAGTGGTATTGCAGTACGTCGAGGTAGAAATTCGTGGAACAGCAGGAAAAGAACCAATAAAAGTAAAAGCACTGATTGATTCTGGAGCAGAGGTTCCGGTGATTAGTGAAGAATTACTGGAAGGCATGAAGGTGGAGCAGATTGGAAAAGTGAACTTACAATGCGTGGCAGGAGATGCCATTCCTGCAAAGTTGGTGAAAGTTGATGTAAGGCTGTGTTGTAACGATGTGGAAGAAGAGGTAATTCCGCATAAAGTCAAATGTTCACTTACACCTTATGTGACATTGATGTGTGCTAGTATTGCAAAAATGGGAAGCACAGAAAGATTCTTGTTGCATCCAGAAATCATTGCAGAACTTAAAGCCGTGCCACAAGTGAAAATGATACAAGGAGATGTGCAAGCGAATGTAACGACGAGATTGCAGAGTCAGCGAAAGAAAGTGATAGAAGTCGAAGAGGAAAGTGAAACTGAAAGTTCAAGCGAAGAGGAAAACGAAAGTGATGATCAACAAAGTTTAATGCAAGACGGTATAACAGCAGAGATGAGTGAACAAGAGATGGCTGCATGCAAGAATGGTAATCTAAATGAAACGAAAGAGGATAATGATTGTGATGTGGCGTTTAGAAGAATTACGGTGGATTGTGTAGGACCAATCGAGCCAGCATCTGCTGCAGGTCACAAGTACTGTTTATGTATTGTCGATTCTTGCACAAGATGGCCTACAGTGTTTCTGTTGAAATCATTAACTGCGAAAGCTGTGTGTGATGCTTTGATGGAGTTGTTCATGAACGTTGGTGTACCTTCAGTGATCACAAGTGACCAAGGAACAAATTTTACTGCGAGTCTGACAAGAGAATTTCTGAATTTAATGGGTTGTAGTCCAAGATTTGATACGCCAGGTCATCCAGAGGCAGCTGGATTAGTAGAACGATGGAATCAAACATTCAAGAAAATGATCCATCATGTAATTGTTGACAATCCAAGGCAATGGCATAAAGTAATTCCGTTTACAGTGTGGGCATTACGAGAAGTACCGAATGCAACTACTGGAATTGCTCCTTATATGTTGGTGTATGGAAAGATTCCGCGTGGACCATTGGCAATTTTAAAAGAAAGTTGGACAAGAGAAATTAATTTACCACCTCATATTGGAATCCAACCAGAAAAGTACTTGAAAGACATGAAAGCAAATATGGAAAAAGCATTACTGTTTGCAGAATCATATTCACGAGAGAAGCAATTACAGTATACGAATCAATACAACAAAAGAGCGAAACATAAAGAATTTGAACCGGGTGAAAAAGTCATTGTGTTATATCCGACTTCAACGAATAAACTGATTTCACGATGGCATGGTCCATGTACTGTCATACAACGAAGGTCAAAGTACTCTTATTTGATTGATATGGGTGACGATTGTCGAAAGATAATTCACGCAAATAAAATCAGAAAGTACATTACAAGAGCAATGAGTTGTGGACTAATCGTTGAAGAAGATGAAGACTTTGGTTCAGTGGTTGAGTTGTTGACGAAGAATGACTTGCAAGATGAAAAGAATTCACTGAATCTTGATCCTGATCAGATTAACCATTTAACATTGACTCAACAAAAACAATTGCTGGAAGTACTAAACAAATATTCTGATCGATTTTCTGAAAAGCCTGGATTATGTACATTGGTTGAACATGAAATTGAACTGAAACCGGAATTTCGTGAAAAAGAATTTATGGCTTACCGTATTCCACTCATCTATCGAGCAGAAGTTGAACGACAAATTAAAGAAATGCTTCAAGCCAACATTATAAAACCATCTTCGAGCAGAATGGCAAGTCCGCTGGTTATTGTTAAAAAGAAAGACGGTTCTCTGAGACTTGCCTGCGACTACAGATACATTAACTCGTTCACTGTGGATTGTAAATATCCGATGCCGATTGTAAAAGACGTGTTGCACAAAGTTGGAAAATCAAATGTGATCTCGATTTTTGATTGTCGAAGTGCTTACTGGACTTGTCCTGTTAAGCAAACTGATCAATGGAAAACTGCTTTTGTTACTCACAATGGACTGTACGAGTTTACTCGTGTTCCGTTCGGAATGATCAACTCAGGAAGAACATTTGTTAAAGCAATTAACATGGTTTTACAGCCTATAAATGAATTTGCTGAGCCCTATGTAGATGACATTGCTGTGCATTCAGATGACTGGAAGATTCATTTACAGCATTTAGATGCATATTTAATGCAAATGAGACTGCATAACATTACTCTGAACTTAAAGAAATGTATCTTTGGTAAGAGTGAGGTAAAGTTCATCGGTCATGTGGTTGGTTCTGGAACGATTCAAATGAATCCAGATAGAATTGAAAGTTTAATTAATTTGAAAACCCCAGAAACGAAGAAACAAGTTAAGCAGTTGCTTGGATTTTTTGGTTACTATAGACAGTTTATCAAAGATTTTGCACAGATTGCGAAGCCTCTATCTGATTTGACAAGCAAACATGTTCCAGATAAGATTGATTGGACTGATAGACATCAACAGGCATTTAATTTACTTAAAGATGCTGTACGCTCTAAAGTTGTTTTATATGTTTTTGATGTTGGAAAACCTTTTAATTTGTACTGTGATAGCAGTGATTTTGCAGTAGGAGCTGTTTTAACGCAGATGGATGATAAGGGAATAGAACGCCCTGTATCATTTATAAGTCAGAAATTGACTGACACCCAGAAGAGATGGGCAACTGTAGAGAAAGAAGCCTATGCTATTGTTTGGGCTCTAAATAAGTTAAAAGAGATAATCATTGGATCTAAAGTTCACATCTTTACCGATCACAATCCTTTAACTTATCTGACTGAATCTATGTCTAAGTCTGCTAAACTGGTGCGTTGGGCTTTAGCACTGCAAACTTTTGATGTAGAAGTTAATTATAAGAAAGGACGATTAAATGTTGTAGCAGATTGTTTATCTAGATTATAAGATTGTTTATTTTACTGTATTATATAGTATTAAGTTTATTGCATAATTTAGTACCTGATGATTTCGCAAATTTTTAAATTTAATTTGCTCAATCCAAAGAAAGGGAAGGAGGTAATGTGAACAAGTGTTTTGCATATATAATGAGCACAGGTGTTCTTTAGGTTGATATATATATAATGTGTATCGATTGTTAAGCGTTTTAGTCTTAGGCCTTAGTTGCGCTGTCGGCTCGTGGGCGCTTGGCCTAAAGTAGCCTAAACATTGGCTGACGGTAGATTGTTTTACACGTGCAGTTAGCGCGCCAAACTTAGAAACTGCTGATGACAGTGAATTTGAACTATACAGTGTAGTACAGTGGTTTTAAGGCAAGAGTTGAGTTTGTTGTTATTAAACTGTGTTTGAAGAAAGAAAGAAACATTCAAAGAACTGTGTCAATTTAATTCTTAAACAGTTAGAAGACGTTGAGCAATTTATATGTAGAGATAAGGAAAGTTCTTGAGGTAGGTCACAACTAAGAAAGAAAAGTGTTGGTGACAATCATCATCATCATCATCATCATCATCATCATCATCATTCTTTTATAAAGAGGTGCTCAGTATAGTCACAAAACGAGAAGTTCAGCAATGCGCACTACGCTAAACAGAGAGGCCTAAGCAATGACAGTAAACATGACAGACACAGACAGAACACATAGATAGATAGACACCCAAGCAGACACAGTGACGCAAAGACAGACAGACTGGGTGGCTACCTATAGCTGGCTGGAATACTGACTCTTGTGTGCTTGGCTGTATGATTGATCTATCGTGCTAAATTTGTGAGAGGGATATTTTTACGATATACGTGAGGGTCCAACATGTTTTCATCCAGGGGCGTCTATACCTTAAGATCAGTTTTATTTTGACAGAAGCGTCACAAGTTTAGATCATAACCTCATAGTGACACGTGCGGCGAATAAGCAAATGGACTGATGTTATTGCATCATATCTGAAATGTTTGTAAATCATCGCGCATGGTAAGTATTAGTCTCTTGCATGCTGTGTCGCTATTGAGTCTATAAAATCACAGATCCGGTAAAAACCAATGGCGGAGTGGCAATGCCAACCCACAATGCGCATAGTCTTCATCCTTTGGTGAAAGCCCCGTCGGAGATTGACAAATTCTCAGGTCTGTACAACGAGCCTAGTGGCGCTGGTGATTTTCGGACCGTATCGGATGTAAGGAGCTGTGTATGCCAATGGTCCGTGCTGTAGCAGTTGTCGGGCGTAACTTCTAAACGGACGCTTAAAGCCGCTGTCGCCATTCTTTAATCTCAGCGCAGCACGGAGCAAGTACTCTGTTAACCTGTCATCAGCCAATCATCAAAGAGACTCCATTTGTCTAGTAATAAGTCTCCAAGAACAACTTGCAAATGGAAGGTTTACCTGCTTTTCGAGCATCATTCGCAGGCAGAATAACTTTCCATTATTACTGTTACTTCATTTAAGTCGACGACGTTCAGATCATCTAGTGTTGTAATAAGCACATTGCAGTAGGAGACAAGCGCAAGTAAAGGTACTGAGTCCTTCTGAGTCACACTTTATATTGTTAGGCAACATCAAAAACTGTTATTTGCCGTCATTCCCTTTTTTGTCTGATATAAACAAGCACAAGTGACCAGGGAACTTTATCAAGTAGATTAGCCTACTGAACGCTAAGTAGAATAACATTTAAAGACTGCTCGGAAACCAAAAATTCTCTGCCTCCAGATTTGTGATGTAAGTGGGCCACGGCCAATGGGTTTTGTGATGCCGATCCCATTGCATGAGATTCGCAATTGTCCATGAAAAGAAATTAAAGAATATCGCCCTGTTTCAAAATAGTAGACCAAGCTCGTATCCTTCAATATTGCACAACAATATCTTTTGTGCATATAGCAGGAAACTTGTTGAAATGCTCTGAAATTTCTTTCGTGCATCGCAGGTCATTCCGTAAAAGTTCAGACGCCTCGGTTAGTAATATAAAACTGAATTGCGATGATTGTCCGTATATTCAAAATGTATGCAGTAGGCCTAAATAGGATATATCCTTGTGTAGGTCAATATATTTATATATATACATACATATATATGTATATATATGATCAGCGTTGGCGATGGTATTCTATGGCGTGTGTTCTGAGGCGGAAATTGCACTTCCGGTTTTCTTATTAGTTCTTCATTTGGAATAAAAATACGTTCTTCGGACGAAGTTCCGAAAGAATGGAAAAGAATTCAACCGACCTCAATCAACGCAATAGAACACCGATCGACGTGAATATTAAGTTGCCCCTATTTAGGTCCCACATATACATATATATACATATATACACATATATAATATATACATATATATACATATATACATATATATATACATATATATAATATATATATCACAGAAGTATACGAGTCAAACATTGCTAGACTATACGTTATAAATAAATAGAGAAATAAATAAATAAATGGTGCAATGCAGTGTGTCCTTTAACGCCAAACATTTGCTATATATACGATTTAAATAAATAAATAGAGAAATAAATAAATAAATAAATGCAGTGTTTCCGTTAACGCCCATAATTATGGCCGTTTTGATGTCCGTAAGAAGTGTCCAAAACGTCCAAATTTTTCAGGCTAAGCGTAAGTAAAATTCCAATGGTCAGTTCCATAATTATACGGCCATTTATTTATTGTCGGAAGTATTCGCGCACGAGCACTAAGGCTGTTAAACTCAAAATCTAACGCTGACATATTAAGGTGGTTGTCGTTAACCCTCATCTGAACAAGGGGGTCTGGCCAGACCCCCTGTACATATTTGTAGCATGACTTTTTAAAATATTATATTTTCTCAAATTGGTTATATGACTTTGTTGCTACATTGTTGAGCAACAGTGAGCACATCTAAACGACCAAAAAGACTGAGTGCTTAGGAGGCCCTGAAGATAATACTGGCTGCGTCTGTCAAACGTAAGACTGACAGATGGCCAGTTGTCTGCTTCTTCAATGTAATGTCGTTGACATTTCGGCCTCAATGCATGCAGTGATCATCTGGATATGGAGCAACCCTGAATGGAAGATGAATAAGCGCTTCGTATACGGCGCTTCTTCTTCAAATAGCTGACGAGATCTATCATAGCCGCGTGGATCACTACCAGAGCAAGCAAGTCACAGTCGGCAGCAGTGTGGCGCGCAATCTTGGCTGCCGGATTTCAGATTGTTACTCAACAGATTCGAAACCAGGAAGAGGAGGTACAAAACGATTATGCTAGGCTACCTATGTGGCAAGAAGAAAAACCAGAAAAACACGGTACAGATGCAGTACATGGTATACACACCAGTGTGTCTGTCTCACTGTTCGTCTTCCGCTCAGTACACATGTGATCGAAGCAAACAAGAGCAAGACTAACGGGCTTACAATTACAGTGTATTTCATTATTTTGTGAGCGATATTTTCTAGAAAACAGTCATGTAGGCCCTAGCATTTCAACATAACACCAACCAATCAGTACTAAATTTACTAAACTAATGGTTTCTTTATTTTTTTTAAATTTTATACATAGATTATCAATGAGTCGATCAAACGTTTACGACAGACTTCATAAAATAATACAGCCGGACATTTAGTTTCAAATTCATCATAGAAATGATTCATATTGCTTGGAGAGACTGATACATTGTTATTTTTCTTTTATTCTAATAACATGTTGCAAAATTGGTAAAAAATACACCATTACCTATAAAGAACCCATATAAAAAAGGGGGTCTGACGGTCTGACTCTGACCAGACCCCTTTGTTCAAATTAAGTTGCATTTTTCCTTGTTCGTATGAGGGTTAAATAATGCAATTGAAGCTATCTGTCAGACATACCACTGCATCTGGTTTACACAGATTTTCGTTGGAATTTGAAAATGCTGTCTTAAATCTTGATAATAAAGTTTGTGATTAGTAATCTGTTATGTCATAATAATAATGCCCGGTGTGATCTCCGTTAAAAACTAGCTACGTCCAAAATTCAAGGTCAGAACGTAAGTAGGCCTACGTCCTCTTTTTGGACTCTAGTGGAAACACTAATGCAATGTAAAGTGATGACATTTAACCTACACTATAATGTTTCCCCATATATATAGACCTAAGCATGTGCTCGTGCGGGTAGGCCTACTTGTCGGTTAATTCGTCCGATTTAATTTTTCCAATGGTAATGTATTACATGACTCCCACGTGAAATTAATTCACCCGATTAAACTGGAGTCCAGAACCCACAGCAATGTCTTGCAGGATGGTATCAAAAAGCGTTCTTTTAATTATTACGATTCTCATTTTGCCGCCTTCCATAACCTCTCAATTTTTTGTGTATTGGCTCCTGTGCTCAGGGAGTGATCGACCGCTTCGTGTGTCAAGGCAGGAAGTCTTCCTTACGAAGGGTTACGACAAAATACGTCATATCAAACACTTCCAGTATAATTATATAGCCCGTGTATATTGCAGGTCAACCAGTGACAATTTCGTCATTAGAAAACATGGACGACACTTATAACCCTAACCCTGACCCGAACCGACCCTCACGACGCGTAACATTGACGCATTTTACCTCAACGTAACTGACATGGACTATAAAAGTTTACGTCCTCAAGGTCGGTTAGGGTCAGGGTTAGGGTTAGTGTCGTCATTTAATTTAGAAGACAGATAAAAACAGTCAAACGGTGCATAAAAGGGAAGAAAGGCGTAGAAATTTATTCGGGTGAATTAACTGACAAGGTCTCCGCAAAAATTAAATCGGGTGAATCAACCGACAAGTACCCTCGTGCGTTCAAACGATTACGCGAGCCACGTAGCCTATAGGTCCTTAACGCCTAAGGCTATTTCAGAATTCCCTTCACTTATAAATTAATTAATTAATTCTAAGCATTTATATAACGCCCGTTACAGATATTTGCTCAGAAGTTCCTGTAAATTGAATCATGTTACTACTTGGATGGGTGGTCGTGGAAACCACGCTACATATGGCGCTCACTCAGTCCTAGCTAGCTCCATCCATGGTCGATCGGTAATTGGACATCTGTGCAGTCCAATTATTTGGGAAGTTAATATGGTGCCCTGATAGATGTCGTTGGATCAGCGTCGTCATGTCTGCGGAAGTGACGTCAGGGCGGGGTAGGAGCCAGTGGGCGGAGCCATACGCTGGTACCCTGCATTACATGGCGGAGCAGGCAGACTGGTACTCTGCTTTGCGCATGACTGAACACGCGACCTGGTTCAGTGGAAAGATCTCTGGCTACAATTATTCTGAGGATATTCTGTAGAGAACTGTTGAAATTGTTACCTTTCTGTTTTTCCTTTCTATGTTGGGTTTGTGAGTTATTTGTGGCGGGACCTGAATGGTTGATATAAACAACAGTTACTGTTTGAATAGGATTGCGAACTCATTAAGCTATAGGTCTACTGGCAGTCCTTTTAATAATATTTTATCGAATATGCTTCTGTTATACGCATGCGTATTTTATATTACCATATATATATATATATATATATATATATATATATATATATATATTGATGTGTGTAGGTGCGTGTGTGTGGTGTAGGTGTGTGCGTCGGTTGGGTGTGGATGTGTGGGTGTGTTTGCGTGCTTGCGTGTGTCACACTACATGTACGTGTAACGTGCATACATGGGATAAGTCCTGGGCTTTGATTGAATAACCGATTTTCGACAACTACTTTGGGCCTCTTTCGCTCAATGGCGTGTGTTGCTTCACGTGGAAAGCCATTGACCGCAAAGACGATCCTGCAGTATCCAGCGTCCAAAGAATTAATTAGACTGTGTTTAATTAACGGGTAATGACAAACGTGACGGTATTTGAGGACAAACCGTCGGAAAGCAACGACTAAACCGCATCGGGCGCAGTAAGAATGAACACAGGCATTGTTAGAGTTAAACGGACGGCTAACGTCATAGGGCCAAAATGCTAATTAACCCTTCCGTAAGTAGCCATACTGTCAACTGTTTTTGTTAACCTACAGCGTTCTGCCTGTTGTTTTCTGAAATAAACGAATATACATACATAGAACGATGATGGCAGAAGCGCTAACATTAAACTTAACATTAAGACGAATGATAGCAAGATCCACAGGCACCCTTGTAGCGTTACGGCGCCATATAAATTGTCGTTATTATTATTTATCATTATTAAGAATGCCGCATGACATAACTCTACAAAACGTATTTTGTCTTTTTTGCTCAGTGGCTCCACGATTAAGCCTAGGTCACATCGAAACCAAACTAATAAAGTGTTAAGTCAATAACTCAACATTGCAGTGGTTCTAACACAGACCACAGGTCTTCTGAACCACTTTAAACCATTCTTATTTCACCCGGATGTCATGTTATTGAGATTGACTCCAAGCCTTAACAAACACATAGCCAGATACCTTAACAACACTCACACTAAACCTGACTTTCTGCAATTGATCCGCTGTGACCTTGCGCGAGTGTTGTTGAAACTGACTGATTCTATATATAGAGTGCGTGCAGTTTGGCTGCTGTTGCGTGTTGACACCTTCTCAGGCTCCCCAGCGGATCGTAAATCGAGACAGAGCATGCAGCACAGAGAGGGAGACAGAGAGGGAGACAGAGGGAGACAGAGAGGGAGACAGAGAGGGAGACAGAGGGAGACAGAGAGGGAGACAGAGAGGGAGACAGAGAGGGAGACAGAGGGAGACAGAGGGAGACAGAGAGGAGACAGAGAGGAGACAGAGAAGGAGACAGAGAGGGAGACAGAGGGAGACAGAGAGGGAGACAGAGAGGCTGACAGTTTTCCGATCGCTTGACGATCTCACTTAGTCCTATAGACAAGAAAAACGAAAAGAAGTAGCCTCAAGTAGGACAGTAATTATTGTCTCCTTTCGGAAAATTACGATTGTCCGCCCACGGCTCTCGTGTAGGTGGTTTACAGAGTGCACAAAGCCTCCTCCTCTCTCATCTCACCTTCTGCTCCTCCTACTTCTCCTCCACTACATTCTTATCCTCCTCCGCCTCCTCCGCTCTCCTCCCGCCTCTTCCTCTTCCTCTTCTCTTCCTCTTCCTCTTCCTCTTCCTCTTCTTCTTCCTTTCCTCTTCCTCTTCCA
>JACEVL010002346.1:0-22228 GCA_020284085.1 Aporrectodea caliginosa
ATTATGAACGTTGTCAATGCACACACAGGTCATTATGGTCAATGCAGATGCAGAGTCCACGACTATGCCTACGACAGAGTTTATGACTATGACACAGGCTACTCCTACGACAGTCTATGACTATGACACAGGCTATGACTATGACTGTGACATAGTCTCTGTGACATAGTCATAGACTATGTCTATGATATAGTGTATAACCATAGCTATGACTAAGACTATGACGTACTGACGTAGTCTATGACTATGTCGTAGTCGATGACTATGACTATGACAGAGTCTTTGACTATTACTATGACAGAGTCTATGTCTGTGATCAGTGAGACCGTTTCTATTCTTCAACAAAACCCGCCTTAGCAACTCCTATGCCACCCATCTCTGTGTTGTATTGTATCTACAATATATAGCGCCTCTCACAGTGCACTCTGGTCTCTCTGCCAACCGAACTCGGATCTTCACTTGAAACATCTGGACAACTCCTCTGACGCGACGCAGCGCTCATGAATAAGCTATAATTGCCTTGAACTTAGCTCTAGAGTAGTGCATCAGAATTTAAAGTTTATAATTAAATTACGATTACGATTGTGTACTGCCTTGAAGTACCATAGCCATTTCCGTTTAGTAGTTGGTCGTATTACGTAGGGTGGGCCCGATAGCGCATTGGATAACACACTGGCGTGGAGAGCGAGAGGTACCGAGTTCGAGTTCCGTAGGGCAGACATGCTTTGTAGGCTGCTATTAGCGCGTAGTGTATTGCAGGCTGTCTGTTCTGTTAGTAGTTAAGATTGTTTCAATTGCATAACATGTAAATGTACAGCGCAGTGCGTTTGTCAGGCGCTTATTAAAGAAAGATATTATTATTATTATTATTATTATTATTATTATTATTATTATTATTATTATTATTATTATTATTATTATTATTATTATTATTATCCTGGGCTCCTCCGTTAAGACGGAGTACTTCACCGTGTGAACTCCAGCGTTGTATACGGGGGTATACGCGGGTATACAGCGTGTACTCAACTCACAAAAATGTATTTTTAGTATGCTCACCTGTGCAGAGCGTGTACTCACCTCCAGAACGTACTTTGACATATTTTTGTTTAATGCTGTACAGTTAGAAATTTAATTATTTCTGTTTGCCTTACCTGGCGAGTTGTAAAACAGCTTTAAAATTTCTATTGCTCTAACTTGGCATTGTTTGCTGGCTAAGGTATTACCGTATTTCAATATAAAGGCCTAATCATTGTAATAATCGCTGTAATATTGCCAGTTTTATATTCAGTTTATGAAAGGTGGGCACAGGCTGCACAGCAGCACAGCCCACCCCACCCCTTACAAAGCTATCCCCTCAGCCTTTCGGAAAAATAACCTGTAGGCTGCATGCATGCTAGGCTAGATTACCTTGAAGGGGCGCTATATAAATACTCCTTAATAATAATAATAATGCCAGCCCAGCATGATTGTGTTTTGCTCGTCAGCAGGATAACAACAGGCTCCAATCTATTATAAGTAGTAGTCCGTAGGCTTATGCAAGGAAACAAAAATTTTGGGTAGAATCTTGGCAATGATGCTTAAATTAAAGATCTGATTGTTCTGAAGCAGAAAAACGTTGTTGCCAATTTTTCTTTTGTGGTTTAGGCCCCCTAGCGGACGGTTTTAGCATGACGTCATTTCTTCACCTTAAAACTGCCAATTAACTAAACAGATTGGTGTAAAAATTGCTCACACGATGATAGAAGCATGAAATTTGGTACATGGTAACAACATACCATGAGGACAAATTTTAGCTATAGGGCCATCTTAGATTTGCACTCTGGCCTCAATGGCAGCCATTTTCCAAAATGGCCGACCGATATAGAGACTTTTCAATATATCAGCTTGTAGTTCACTTAGAAACGTGATCTTGGTGTCTAAACATACATATTTAGGGGCAAGGATTCCAATAGAACTAATTACAAACACTCATCTAAACGAGATTGGCAGCCATTTTCCAAAATGGCCGACCAAAAGAGATTTTCAATAACCCCAGCTTGTAGTTCGCTTAGAATCATGATTTTGGTCTCTAAACATACATATTTAGGGGCAAGGATTCCAGTCGAGCTAAATGCAAACAATCACCTACGCAGGATTGGTGGCCATTTTCCAAAATGGCCGACCAAAAGACTTTTTCAATTACCCCAGCTTCCAGTTCGCTTAGAATCGTGATGTCTAAAGACACATATTTAGGGGCAAGGAATCCAATAGAACTAATTGCAAACACTTATCTATACGAGATTTGCAGCCAGGGACGTCACTTGGGGGAAGGTGAGCATTTCCGTCCCCCCTTCAGTTTGGGAAATTAGCTGTGATAGACTCATGACGCATCGACTATAGGCTTACATAAGGAAAGAGATAAGTTTTGGATGCAATCTTGGCAATGAAGGTTAAATTCATGATACGATATTTATGAGCCAATATGTGTTCCATGGTTAACGCCCCCTAGCGGACGTTTTTAGCATGACGTCAAGATGAAGACTGGGACGGAACTCGTGTCTTTGAAAGTGGAATCATCCCTTTTTGCAAGAATGTTGTTGGTTGCCACTTGCCAAGTTATCTCGAGACATCGACTTAGAAGAGATAATAGGCATCCACGAGATTTCATGCATAAACGAGATACTGATGCAATCGGATGGGTCACTTCATCCAACCAATGACAAGAGTTGTGTTATCCATCTTCTGGAAGGTCTTGTGCAAACTGATAGTTTCACCTCGATTGAAGATCACACTGCAACGACTTTGGTTGTTGATGCAAGAATTAATGGCCGTGCGGAAATTCAAGACCGGGAAAGATCTAGTGGAAGGTTACCGCGAGCTAATCGAGACGAAAGGTCGTGGCTACGATTCAGTGCTGTTGTCTTTGACAACTATATACCAAAGGGTTTTCACTGAAAGAAAGTACTCGACAGCGGCGACGAGGTAAATTGAAATCAATCCAGTCTTACACAGTTGAGGATTCAACTCACATAAGAGACAAAGCAATATTACTGGCAAGTAATGCTACAAAGAACTCCCTGACTCTGTACTGTATATGGCTCAGAAACTTATTCAGAACAGTACAATCAACCTTGTTACAGTAACGCATAAGAGCGTCGAAACTTTGACTGCCGTGTTGCTACTGCACCGAGTACTCAGGAAGAAGCCAATACCCTTTTGATACTCCATGCCATTGAGGTAGCTAATGCCGGAGGCACCGTTCATGTATACATGTACACGCAAGACACCGATGTTCTTCTTTTGGCTCTACGACGATTGCCGCAGATTGGCAGAAATGGTGCACTGATCATGGGTACTGCAGAAAATCGCCGAAGAGTACTGTTGCAGCCTATCTATGATGCCTGGATTGGGCTCCGAAAAAGCAGCTGCTTTGATCAACTGGCTTGCTCTAACGGGGTGTGATACGACTGGGCATATCAGAAGTAAAGGAAAGAAAACACGCACTGAATCGTAGCCACGACCTTTCGTATCGATTAGCTCGCGGTAACCTTCCACTAGATCTTTCCCGGTCTTGAATTTCCGCACGGCCATTAATTCTTGCATCAACAACCAAAGTCGTTGCAGTGTGATCTTCAATCGAGGTGAAACTATCAGTTTGCACAAGACCTTCCAGAAGATGGATAACACAACTCTTGTCATTGGTTGGATGAAGTGACCCATCCGATTGCATCAGTATCTCGATTATGCATGAAATCTCGTGGATGCCTATTACCTCTTCTAAGTCGATGTCTCGAGATAACTTGGCAAGTGGCAACCAACAACATTCTTGCAAAAAGGGATGATTTCACTTTCAAAGACACGAGTTCCGTCCCAGTCTTCATCTTGACGTCATGCTAAAAACGTCCGCTAGGGGGCGTTAACCATGGAACACATATTGGCTCATAAATATCGTATCATGAATTTAACCTTCATTGCCAAGATTGCATCCAAAACTTATCTCTTTCCTTATGTAAGCCTATAGTCGATGCGTCATGAGTCTATCACAGCTAATTTCCCAAACTGAAGGGGGGACGGAAATGCTCACCTTCCCCCAAGTGACGTCCCTGGCTGCAAATCTCGTATAGATAAGTGTTTGCAATTAGTTCTATTGGATTCCTTGCCCCTAAATATGTGTCTTTAGACATCACGATCACGATTCTAAGCGAACTGGAAGCTGGGGTTATTGAAAAAGTCTTTTGGTCGGCCATTTTGGAAAATGGCCACCAATCCTGCGTAGGTGATTGTTTGCATTTAGCTCGACTGGAATCCTTGCCCCTAAATATGTATGTTTAGAGACCAAAATCATGATTCTAAGCGAACTACAAGCTGGGGTTATTGAAAATCTCTTTTGGTCGGCCATTTTGGAAAATGGCTGCCAATCTCGTTTAGATGAGTGTTTGTAATTAGTTCTATTGGAATCCTTGCCCCTAAATATGTATGTTTAGACACCAAGATCACGTTTCTAAGTGAACTACAAGCTGATATATTGAAAAGTCCCTATATCGGTCGGCCATTTTGGAAAATGGCTGCCATTGAGGCCAGAGTGCAAATCTAAGATGGCCCTATAGCTAAAATTTGTCCTCATGGTATGTTGTTACCATGTACCAAATTTCATGCTTCTATCATCGTGTGAGCAATTTTTACACCAATCTGTTTAGTTAATTGGCAGTTTTAAGGTGAAGAAATGACGTCATGCTAAAAACGTCCGCTAGGGGGCCTAAACCACAAAAGAAAAATTGGCAACAACGTTTTTCTGCTTCAGAACAATCAGATCTTTAATTTAAGCATCGTTGCCAAAATTCTACCCAAAATTTTCACAACCCTTATTTTTGTGACATAAGCCGACGGACTATAGGATGATCCGGCTGGGATTATCTACCGAGTTCCACCCATTGACAACCCAGCCTTTGACCAGCTCTGCCTGCAGGCTGATACCGGTATCTTCACAGCTGTTCTAATTAACCCGGGGCATGTTTTACATAAGTTGCTCCAACCAAAAAATCTACTACGTATGACCTACTCCCACGGTTTCATGACAGGGCCTGACTCTTACAGACAATAACATTTATAGGAAGAATGCTGTAGGCCTACTCTCATTGATTTTGTATTTATCTTGCGATGTATGTACACCGGAGTGCGGCTCTTCTGCAACCGGCTTAATTAAATAAGGAATATACAACCTTACTCTAGGCAACTGTAGCGTGTCCTCACCTCTAATTTTACCACTACAGCACTGGTAAATCCATAAATCAAATCTTCAACGAAGAGTCTTTTAGAGTCGTCCTCTGAATCATACTCGTTATTTTGTGGCGCCGTAACAGTATCTGGTAGTTGTTTAAATATTTAATAAGCCTGTAACTTCTTAAGACGAGAACATTTTAATATTTTAGCGTGGAGTGAACGATTTCGATTTTCCGTCAGTAATAGTCAACACTCCTTTCGTAAACCTAGATCTTGTGACATCCTTTCTCTCTGCTCTCCGTGCAACCCGATTTTGTTCCTTACACTGTATACCTGAACAATTCCTTTGACTCGTGAATTGGTTACCAGTGTTTGATTTTTTTAGCGCTTTATATATTTTCGATTACGACACTGATGAATAGAACCAAACATTTACGAGGGAGGCCTAAATCAGGATGAACAAAACTAAGCTTATCTACCTGACCTGGCAAGACTCTCTAAGCCTATTATTTTTACTTTAATTGACTCTCGTAGAAGAATCTTGTAACTAGCTGCGTTATGACAACCAGAGTTTATCAATAAACGAATATACAATACAATGCAATACAATATGTTACTAGATCGCGTCTGTGTCAGCCAGATCTTTTGAATAAACGAATATTGATTGCTTGATTGGTTGGTTGATTGGTTGATTGGCTGATTGATTGATTGATTGATTGAAAGTCAGATTGATTGATCGATCGATTGATTGATTGACTGACTGATTGATTGATTGATTTGATTGATTTATTGACATAATTTCTATACTAACCAATAGTTGTTACTACAGTAACTGCGAAGAAGAAAGAGCTGTAGAAATCCCAGTTCGTCGTTGTTGATGTTGAATTGTTGCTTGAGACGTCAACACCGTAGAGAAAAGCATCTTGAAGAGTTGGAAGGATTTCCTGAAGATCCTCGGTGCTCAGACACTCGCTTTTGTCTTAGAAAGAACAACAGAAAACCTTTTTGACGTTTGTGGCAAGAAGCCAAAATGTTGACATCATCATTCATCACTTGCCACCAGTTTGCTTGCCTGGGCAATGTGGACAACTGACTGCAATTCTGACCTGCAGATTGTTTGCCATCTTATATTTACTCCTCTGCAGTGGAAGGTTGTATTGCTCTCCCTTTCTTTCTCTCGCTTCCTCTATTTATTCCTCTATCTCTTTTTCTTTCTCTCTGTCTCTGTCTGTCTGTCTCTCTGTCTGTCTGTCTGTCTCTGTGTCTGTCAAGTAGTCTCTGTCTATGTCTGTCTCTCTCTCAACACAGAGGCGCTCAGTCAACACCAAATCTGTGAGGTAGGTAAGAACACGTTCAATTCCAAGTCAAGATCCAAAGGTCAGACAGGAGACGGGCAGATAGAATGACCTTGGCAGACAGACAAACCTTGGCGAAAGGCCATTTCGTGGTCAATTACTTCAACTATAGGGCCTACTACTAGACATTATCATCATCAAACGTGGCCTATATATACTACACGGTGAAGGGATGCGGTACAGTTTAATAATAATAATAATCTTTTCTGTATTGAAGCGCCTGACAAACGCACTGCGCTGTACATTTACATGTTATGCAATTGAAACAATTCACAAGAACACAAATGACAGAAGACATAAATCTTAACTACTAACAGAACAGACAGCCTGCAATACACGGCGCTAATAGCAGCCTACAAAGCATGTCCGCCCTACGAGATTCGAACTCGGTACCTCTCGCTCTCCATGCCAGTGTGTTATCCAATGCGCTATCGGGCCCCCCCCGATAGTTGTGGTAGTTTACCATGCAGCACTCTGTGCAGATTGTATTTGCGTAATCTCAACATTTCTCATCGCCACAAAAACCGAGCCGCATATTCACCCACGCTCAACCTTATCAACCAGAGAGAGCGAAGTTGACCCTACCGTTTAGTAGAAAGTCTACAAAGTCCAGAAAGATCGATCAGAAAACCTCGTTTAAGTAAAGCCGGTTTGTTTCAATATTTATTTGCCCTCCGTGTCTATCGATACGTTTCTGCGCTTGGACAGAGACGAGACTTGTGCAAATGTGTGCAAAACTTGTCACACATTTAATTTGTCCTTCTAGAATCACAGTCAACGAAGATAGGAAAACATGCATTAAAACTAGGTGCATGAACCGACTGAGTAGGAAAACGATGAACGTCTGTTACATTTGCTGACGTCAACGCCCGTTTTCTTGTTGTTTGCATGGTTGTTCAGTTTGTTTTTTTACGCTTAGGAGTAATTAAGTATCATCTCATCATCCCTTTCGTTGTTGTTGCTTTTATCCTAGTCGTGGTAGTAGTCATCATCACGTCATCGTCGTCATCAGCCACCTCTTTCTCATTATCACTATCATCCTTATGTGCTTGTGTATGCAAAATTTGGACAAATGTATGCATGTGTTTGTATATGTAAATATTTTGGAACATCATAAGATCTAGCCTAACTTACTTATAACCAACATCTTAGAAATGATAAACTAATGTACGTTTTATAATCGGAATTCGCCGATCGCTAACAACTAAAGCCGCTATACGACTCTCATGCATGCATTCATACATGTATGTACCAGGGTCAATATGGCATTGCTATCTCTGAGGGCTTATCCCTATCGCGCCTTAATCGGTTGCAATAGGTTGTAAATGCCGCAGCTCGCCTATAGGCGGCTTATCAAAGTTCAGGCAGAAACGCATTGGGTTTAACATTCTAATGCTTATGCGTAATTGTCTCGCAGGCCAAGCCCCAGTTTATCTTAGGGAGCGCTTTGTGCCGGTGTTATCCATACCACACCGTAGATTGCTTTACTCTGCAGCGTACGGCGAACTGGTTGTCCCTACGGCTCGAACCTCCACAGTGCTCTGTAAAGGGTTATGCTCTGGTAGGTCCATCTTTCTGGAATAGGTTGCCTATCAACCACCGTAATGAACTTCTTGGTCTTTCTTTGCCCCTTTCCGAAAGCGTTTGAAAATAATTTATTTTCGATCGTAGGTTGGTGTTGTCAGGTCGAGAGCGCTTCTGAGGAGGAGTTTCTGAGAGTTTCTCTTGAAGTGGCGCTATATAAATTTACGATTACGATAAACTAACCTCCCACAAGATGCGATTCATGTTGAAATAGTCACTTGCACTGGTACCATCCAATCACCGTTGAATCCACCTTCATCTTCCTTGAGTGGCTTTCGGCCGTTTGTCTTTTGGCATATTCGATTCTTCTTCCTAATTTTTCCTAAATTCGTCTGAATCTTTAACTTTCTTGCAAGCTGATCTGTCAAGTAGACCTTCATTAACTCGACTATTTAAACAATTCGCAAAGTTCGCAACCTTTCTTCGCAAAGTTACCATTATTTTAAAGTTCGACTATCGCTGACCGTGAACTTGAGCTCACAACACCGCAACTGGTTAAGCTCAATGTAATCTTTCAAAGTTAAAGTCGTTTCAACTGTCTATTTGATGGAGTACTTTATAGTCACCCTTACACGAATAACTGATCGTTTTTTGGCAAACTTATCGCAACTTTTTCATTCGATCAGGAGCGGCGTTCGATCTATCCGCGCGCGAAAGGATTTAGTTCTCCTTCGACAATCCACGCCCAAATAACCTCTGTCTGCAGTTAGGCCTTGCTGCGGCAACTTCAAACGCTTGAGCAGACGACATTTCTCTCAAGCCGTCAGGATTTAACTTGTCCAATGACCATACGACACATCGCCTCGCATTATCCAGACTATGTATATATATTTATATAAGTATATATATATATATATATGTATATATATATATATATGTATATATATATATATATATATATACATATACATATATATACAGTATATTCCTGAACGCTAACGAAATATTTTTATCACCCATCATGCTGGTTATAGATGCTTGTTAATTAATTAATTCTAGTAATTACGCTACTATCTTATAGCCTACAACCCCACAACATCTCATAGCATCTGATGTGGCATAAAATACAGCTGGGCATAGACCTATATATCTAAATAAGATAAATCCATGTGATTAGGGGAAATCGCTCCTGAGTAGACTGTCTTGAAGGGGCGCTATATAAAACTACTGTAATAATCGTTATTACTCAACCCTCACAAACGAAAATTTGCACACAAATTTTCCATACTAAAGCGTTCTTTCATAAGCCACACATTAATCTTATTAACACACAACAGACAACAACCTACTCAATTACTTATTTTAATTCACTGACTTGACCATCACTCTCCGCGATCAAATTGTCTCAGGATGTAAGCGAATGCACAAGTACCTCTCTTCCAATGCGCATTGTAGGCCTAATTGTAATTGTAATTGAACATTTGTATAGCGCCACTCAGAAATTCAGAGGCGCTCCCGACCCAGGGCTCTAACAAATAAGATAGTCTTCAGGCGTTTCAGGCGTTTCCGAAACAGAGGAGGAGAAAGGCTGAGGAGCTCAAGACGCAATTCATGTGGAAGATGGCTCCAAGTAGAGAGGCCGACATATGCCGACATGCCATGTAGTCCTTCGTACATTACACGCGCATTCACCTTGATGTGACTCCCTTCCCAAAATCGCCGGTACCAGCATAAGATCTTCTTTGTTTCTCTGCCTGTAGGCGGGTTCGTACTTCTAATGTCTCTAATCGTCTCGTTTCCCAGCCCTGTCCTTCAGCATGCGCTTGTAGGCTAACCTTCTTTAATCATCCAGTCCATTAGCATCATTCTTGGTCTTCCTTTTGACTTTTCCCCCATTCTTCCCATCCATTGTATGGACGCGGTGGTGTAGGGGTATGTTCGGTGCCTTGCAGCCGGAGGGTTGCGGGTTCGAATCCACCTCAAGCCGCCGCGTAGGGACCCTGGGCAAGTCCTTCACTGCAATTGCTCATGCGCTTCGGCGTGAAACTCCGATTCAGTGTCCGCGCTGTAGTCGGGAGCGCCTCTGAGTAGAAATCTTGAAGAGGCGCTATAACAAGTGCTCATACATACATACATCATACATACATTGTTCCTTCAGTTATAGTTCTTAGGAGAGAATCTCCCCTCATTATATGACCCAACCAATTTCTCTTCCGTTTTCTAATTGTTTCTATCATGCATCTTGTATGTATGTATGTATGTATGTATATGGCCATTTATATAGCGCCCTACAAGAAACTCACGAAGGCGCTTCATCTGCCATTTGTAATATGATCCAAGGCTGCTAATATCCGGACAAGGTATCGCAATACTTTGTATCGCTAATACTTTCTTCAGTATCGCTACGAGTATCGCAATAGTTTTATTTTGTTGGTATCGCATGTGAATCGCCAATACTTGTTTTAGCCTGCCATCGATACTGATACCAAAACTTTTTCAACAATAATTTAAGTCGCGTTCAAGAAATAGTGAGAAATAAATCGTTACGCTTCGAGAATTGCTTCTTTCTATATATATATATATATATATATATATATATATATATATATATATATATATGTATGTATGTATATATGATCTCTTGTATGAACGGAAGGAATCTATAAATATGGAAATTACCGGAAGTAGTGTCCTTTTGTGATCAGCGGGAAAAGTGGCTTGCTTAATTTGAAATTGTTTGCGAAGTTAGTTGACAATGAAAATGAATAAGCCTACAGAGTGCGGAAATGAATGTTAGCGCAGAGTGATCGAGTAGCTTTGAAGGCCTGAAGGCTTCTTCAAACAAGCTCACATTGGCCCAGGCGTTCCGTAGAAAATTCCCTATATCGGTGCTTGAAGTGTGCTAGGAGCGAATGAATGAATGAAAATTCCCGAATGAATGAATCCAGCAGGCCTCTCTCCAGCCACAATCGATCACGGCAAAATTTAAATAAGCACATAATGTATTTTCCTTGCTAAAAGTTCCTATACAAATTTGTACTTAAGACGTTTTAACAATACTCACGTAATACAATACAACAGAAATTTAGATATCATCACATATTTTTTTGCGAATACACGTAAATTTACTTATTGAAAGGTATCGGTAGAGGTATTGATATTGCAATACTTTTAAGAAATAGTATTGGTATTGGTATTGCCAATTCTTTACATGTAATTAGGAAGTATTGGTATTGCCAATACGTTTTCAAGTATTGTTAACAGCCCTAGCAATATCTTTTCATTTGTCTTTCTCTCCGTCTAGCTGACTCTCTCCATCCTTTGTCATATATCCAAAGCCTCTTACCAGTCTTCTAATATCCTCCTTCTTCATGGTCCATGCTTCTGATCCGTTTAGTACAACACTCCACAGCATAGATTTGACCATTCGCTTCTTCAAGTTCTTGTTCAACATTCCTCTAATTAATTCCTTCCTTTTACGGAATACATCTTTCCCCAAAGCTATTCTTCGGTTCATTTCCACATGGTACTTTAGGCTTACACACATCCACCATCAAACTGACACACATTCGAGCTGTCACACATGACTACCAGGGTTTACAGTATATCAAATTTCTAGCGCAGTCGGTCCCTAAGCCCAAAAACATGCTAATATTCACATTAGGTGTTTTGGATTCTTAACAAAATAAATCCTCTACAAGTCGCTTTCGGGTGGCGATCTCTTTACTAGATATAGAACTACTATAAAACGAAAAACAAGTAACTGCTTCAGGTGAGGATAGACTCCTTATTCTGTATTACATGAATAGCGCTCTAACAAATTCATGAGACGTCTTTCATATCCGGAATTTGAAATCACGACGTCTGTCTGTTAGTCCAACACGCTAACCAAAGGACCATATTGTACACCCCGGCCTGGTGGGGTTACGCTACCGCAGAGGATCGAGACAGCCTGGAGCGGTTTCTTACTCCAATGCGGATAATGGGTTTCTTCCGATGGACCAGCTGGGAGTTGGGGAGACGGTGGGCGCAGGTGAGGATCGCTTATTGTCGGCCGTCATTTAGAATGGGTCCCATGTGCTCCATAATATCTTCCCACCTGCCATCAAACGCAAAATAATGGAAGCTTCGTCCGATATCGCATGACTTTCTTTTGCCGGTTAAAAACGACAGAAATTATATCCTGCGGGTTTTATTTGATTGCATTTCGTAAGCCTATTTTCTATTTAATCCTATCGCACAAGTCAATAGAGGAAACTATAATAAACTTATCTAAGGTCTTTGTCATCGCATCTGGAAATTATGACTTTTGAACTTCTGGGATCACTTAAATCATCTGCTAGTTAGTTGTGTCCCTCAAATATAAACGAGCGCAGCTTACCTCTGAAGGACCAAAAATTGGGTAGCTAAGGAATAGATAAGGGTATCTCATTCCACATTCCACATTTGGGCCTCGCTACATCTTATAGAGAATAGACGGGTAGGCACTATTTGTATGCGCATTAAGTTACTGATAAGCATTTTTGGGGCGCGGTGGTGTAGAGGTATGTTCGGTGCCTTGCAGCCGGAGGGTTGCGGGTTCGAATCCACCTCAAGGGGTATATTTGGTGCCTTGCAGCCGGAGGGTTGCGGGTTCGAATCCACCTCAAGCCGCCGCGTAGGGACCCTGGGCAAGTCCTTCACTCGCAATTGTTCGTGCGCTTCGGCGTGAAACTCCGATTCAGTGTCCGCGCTGTAGTCGCGGGAGCGCCTCTGAGTAGAAATCTTGAAGGGGCGCTATATAAATATCTGAAATGAATGAATGAATTTATGTGTCTTGTCTGGTACGTATGAAGGTCTGCCGTGCGGTAAAAGAAGTTATTGCATACTGGCGGCAACAGCCCGTGGTCATTCTGATAAATGAATTTCCCAATCTCTATACGCCTAATCTGATCGATTTTTCAAGGAATTTCTCTTCCGAACGAGCTCCATAGGGAACTCTGGCTATATATCGACCCGCTCGTTTTTGCAGGATTACTAATCTGTTGAGACTTGTTTTATAGCCTATATGGAGGCCCAGACTGTAATACAATAGGCAAGATAGGGATATATGAGGGTGTCCTGGAGTGGTATTAACTGCGAGGTCGGAGACAGTATTCCAATGTTTTACGCAATTTTGTTGGAGGTTTTTTATGTGCTCTTTCCAAGTTAGCCGCTGGTCTATATGCACTCCCGGAAATATGGTTGAAACTACTTGTGATCGCCGATTATGTTAATTAAAATTTTCAGTTTATAACTAAACAACATAAGTTAAACTTTGGTTTTGATTAAACTATATTTTTCCAGTTAAGCTTCATCCTTAACTAAAACATTTAAGTTTAACCAAAAGTTTTCAATTTTTTAGTTAACTTTTGCCCATCACTGAAGACTGAGGGGATGGGTTTGTTAAGGGGAGGGCTGCCCTTTACAGCCCTGTATATTAAGGCTGTACAGCCAGTATATACAGCCTGTAATATACAGCCCAGTATTATATTAGGGCCGTGCAGCCTGTGCTCACCTTCCCATAAACTGAATATGAAACTGTCAATCATCAGCGATTATTACAATGATTAGGCTTGTGTTATTGAAATGCACTAATACCTAAACCAATAAAACAATGCCATATTAGAGCAATGTAAATTTTAAAGTTGTTTTACAACTCGCCAGGTGAAGGAAGCATAAATAATTAAATTTCTAACTGTAGGTATACAGCGTTAAACAAAAATTTGTCAAAGTACGTTCTGGAGGTGAGTACACGATCTACACAGGTGAGTATGCTAAAAAAAACATTTTTTTTGAGGTGAGTACACGCTGCATACCCGCGTATACCCTCGTCTGCAGGGCTGTTGATTACCCAAAAATCGATATCAAGTTGGTAAATCAGTCGATAAGCAGGTGACTCAGTCGACTGAGTCGCTAAGTCAGCCGCTAACTCTCCAAGTCAGTGGCAAACTCCTTAGTTAGCGACTCCGGGGACTACCAAAGCAGTGATATTAGCATTGTGGTTGTTTCATGTCCCAATCAGAGTCCACGAGAGGCTACATGTTTTTTAGGCTGTTGCTGTATTTGCAAAATTCAGCCGCGTAGTAGTTCCTTTCAGCTTGAATTCGAACTGCTTTAAACTTGTTTCTATAAGAGGTAAATTTCTTTTAATTAATTTCGTAGAGATTTTCAAAATATTTCAAATACAATGATGATTTATTTTTACAAGATTAGAGCAGGCCTTGGGTCATCCAAGGCTTCTTCGGAGCTGGCTTGGGTCCATACTTTTTGGAGGCAGTCAGTAAGCATTCATCATAGACTTTTTATAATTATATGAGAATTAGTCGTGGGTCATGTTCACATCTTGTTCAGCTCATACTTCCAAGACCGAGGACCAGTCAGCAAGGGTGATGGATTTAAGAAATTCTGTTTTTCTTTCCATCGAGACGTTTCGGTGTATTGCCAATAAGGGTATTTGATGTTGCAACGGTCCATTGTCGAAACAGGCTGCAGCGGACGGATGGTCCGAAATGTCTGCCGCAATTAGAGTCGATTATTGTTCTGGGCACAACATTTGTAAAGATAGTGTCTATGACTGTAGAGGTCTGACAGATTATTCTCGTGGGTATAGTAATAATTGGTAAAAGATGATGGATGGGCTGTCATACAGTCATAGAAATCTGCAGTTGCTTCATGGCCATTTGCCTTCAGTAGGTCAGTATTAAAGTCGCCTATCAATATTATATCATTAGATTGTTGCAATTTCAGTGAGCAGACTATCAATTTCACTCGAAAACTCATCGAGATCTATGTCCAGAGGTCTGTGTATAACCCCCATTATGGTGGCACCCACTTTATGGGAAATACGTAAAAAATCCCTCAGATGAGAGGATCATCCGAATAACAACAGCAACAGCAACAACAACAACAGCAACAACAGCAACAACAACAGCAAAAACAACAACAACAACAACAACAACAACAATAATAATAATAATAATAATAATAATAATAATAATAATAATAATAATAATAATAATAATAATAATAATAATAATAATAATAATAATATATAATAATAATAATAATAATAATAATAATAATAGTAATAGTAATAATAATAATAATAATAATAATAATAATAATAATAATAATAATAATAATAATAATAATAAAAAAATAATAATAATAATAATATAATAATGGGGCCCTAGAACCTTTATTTTAAGAACCATGATTTTAAGAACTTTGATTTTATAATAATAATATAATAATAATAATAATAATAATAATAATAATAATAATAATAATAATAATAATAATAATAATAATAATAATAAATAATAATAATAATAATAATAATAATAATAATAATAATAATAATAATAATAATAATAATAATAGTTTCTTAATCAAACATTGATATAATTATTTCGGTTTAACTTGACATAATTATGACGTTCAGCTTCGACACCTTTTAAATGTAATAATAATAATAATAATAATAATAATAATAATAATAATAATAATAATAATAATAACAATAATAATAATAATAATAATGTCAGCTGCATCCACCAGGTCTTTCGGGTCAATCATTCTCGGCATGGAGGACTGAATGGAAAATTATAGGAGCCAGATTCTTTTGGCCCGCGGACCTACGCTGCCCGTGGGGAAGGTGTCGCACTAACCAAGCAGATTGCCTGTGACAGACCGCTGATCGAGCAGGACAGGGCGAAGGTCAGGAAGGCATACACCGATCCTTATAGCAGGGCAAGATTAGTAGCAGTGTCCTCGCCTCATTCGGGATACTGGTTGTTGACCCTGCCGATTTCAGCTTGCCGACACTCATGGGCGTAGCAAGAAAAAAATGTCGGAGGGGGTTTTAAGATTTCGGGGGGTTTTCCATTGAAAATCGTCGCAAAAGTCCAGGCTTTTTGTATTTTGCATGTAAAAGCATATAAAAAATTTCGGAAACTTATTTCTGGGGGTTTCAATCGGTAAAACCACCCCCTAAATACGCCCATGCCGACACTACGGCATAACTGACACCATTTGGAGAGCGCTTCAAAAATTAGACATTCCCTGCACGAAGGAGCCCCCGGGCTTCTTCATAATGATGGCAAACCACCGGATGGAATGGGCAGCAGGCAAATGCATCACCTGGGAGGTGACAAATGTCTATACGTGTGCAGCATCATATGTCCATCGGACATCGATAATGGCCGGAGATGCGGCTTAGCAGGGACCGTCGCTCGTAACTGAGCTGGGACCGCCGCTCGTAAACAGGCAAAATATTCACGCCTTCCTTCATCACTCACGTTTATGCCCATTGCTTTTTGGTCACTGGGACCAATCAATTTGGTCGGACCACGATTTTATCGCCAACGTGGGCCACCATATAATCTGTAATTTCCGACGAGCAGCTTGAGATAAACCATCTTTTACAGCGCCTTTTCATCTGCACTCAACGATATAATCCGTGGCTTTTGGGGGACGTTTGTGGATTTCAGATGGAACGAGGCTCGTTAGTTCCAGAATGGTTGTTATTCTCCTGAATGTTTATTAGAACCTGATGGATTATTTTTACCTCGGGTGAAAATAATACTGCTACTACCAATAATAATAATAATTCGTGCAATGCAGAATTTTCAAGGTTTCTTGGTGCGAACCTTTTCCTCCTTCGAGTGCGCTTGCGTTTCTCATCCCGCTATATTTATTCTTGCGGCTCTAGCATCAGTGCAGTTGCGGCGCCAGCTATAGGCCTACAATTTCAGCAGGCCGCGTCAGGATCATGGGAGTTATGCACATGGGCGTCGAGAGCCAAATCTGGCCCCGGGGCAGACATCCATCAGGGCCCCTCGTTTTTATTATTAGGCCCAAGTCCGGTGTAAGCCTGAAAAACGCTATCAAACTATATTTAGCAAATAATAATAAGGGTAATAATAATATTAACAGGGCTTTTTAGTGTGCAGTTCTACACAAAAGGGCAGTTCTAAATGAATTTGTGCAGCTGTAGAAGCATTTTTGTGCAGTTAAAACTAGTGTTAAAATGTTCATTGTCATCCGATTTGGAATAATTCACTATGGCTTTTTAATGGGTCGTGCAGTTCTAAAAATTCCTTTAAAAAGCCCTGAATAATAATAGTAAAAGTAAATGTGAAAATCAATTTCTGGTTTAAAAGGTCCATCAATGACCATAATTATAAAGAAATTTACAGAAATTTAATATGCAAATGTGATTATGTGAATGTGATAAATGATTTTTAAATGACATTTATCGCATTATGATATCCAATTTCAAGAGGTGAGGATACGTCAATTTTCTGTGTTGCATTGTCTACATGGACTACGTCAACAACTCGCTCTGTAGCCTACCATGATCAGCCCCACGTACATCTACTATCATATTAGCAACGATATTGTCAGCTTGATTTGCTGCATCATTCGCTTTTGATGAAATTGAAAATGCAAGGCTTTGAAGGATTGTTTGTCTCTTGTTTGCATTCCTGACTTTCACCAATCTTTCTCTCCTTTAGGCCTATTGAGCTCCAGATTTCTGATGGTAATTCATCTTCTAGGCTAATTCGTTATCAACACAATATCAAATATTGGTAATTTGATATCAATTATTTATTGTGATAAATTACATCCAGCTGTCGGCCTAAGTTAAAGTATTACTTATTTTGACAATAACTCAAATTTCAATTCAGAAATTTACATCTAGTACACATTTTTTGCCTCCCAGAAAACGAATAATCAATTCTAGGCGGCTGCTGATAAATCTCAAAATAGGCTTAGGCTTCTGATAAGCAGTGTTTTTAGAATTCAAGTTATTCAACTATAACGTGGCCTAGAACTTTTCATTACGCACTCCGTAATGCAAAGTTCTTGGCCACGCATACGATTCTGGTGGAGTATAGAATTCAGTCAGAAATCGAAATTTGTCTGCATCAGTTAACTTTGCATCAGCAGATAGTCCAAGACCATTCTGATGAGTGATGAGCAACTTCTGTAACTGTGCTCACTCCTAAATCCTCTGACTGAGCAACTGAGACTGTTAAGTTTCACAGTTATTAAATCGTTTTCGTTAACAACAATGCTAACCTTTTCAGTCCCATTTCCACCGTTACATTCGTTATTGGCTTACATTTTGGTAAACAAATTCAATGGATCTAGTACCTCGTTTACTTCATTACCTAGCTATTAAATTGAAGCAATTAGACTGCATTAGGCAAAAACCCACAGGTTTCTTCCGTTTGGAAAAGTTTTAGACATTTTAGGGGCCCCTGCCAGGGGCCCCTGCCATAGAACCGGGCCCCGGGGCAGCAACCCCACCTGCCCCCCTCGTCATCGGCCATGGGAGTTATGCAGCAAGTTGAAGAAATTAATGTTTGAGTTTGATTTATTTTCGAAGAAATCTTCAATGTTGCAACGCTTCATTGTTATTTATTTATTTCTTTGCTAATGTATATTGATGCGCCTCGTAAACAACTGTTAGCCTACAGGTTAGTTTCGCGAAGTAATCGACAACACACTATCATAGTTATTTCCACAAATCTCTTGAACAACGGTGGTAAAAAACGTAAGCATTTCAATTTTAGAGTTTACAACATAGACTTCTATTGACATACTAGATAATCGACGACACACTAATAATTAATTATAGTTATTTCCATAAAAGTCTTTAAATCTAATAATTGCACTAGTGATCTTATGGGACAGATGCTGATGTTTTAGATGTAAATAAGACACATGTAATAAATATTCCAAAGAATTTTACACAGCTGCAGTAGGTAGTACATAGGCAGGTCAAAAGACAGGTCAAGAATAAAATAGGCAGGTCAAATGACCTTCCGCGACCCACGGTAGCGCCGCCACTGCAACAGTGGTCGGCCATCTTTAACCGAACCATTATTCTTTGCTTGTCTTTCACTTACGTCGCCATTAGCATATTCAGCAAAGCTCGGCTTCTCTATGAGCGGATGATTTTTAACAGTCTTGGCACACTTTTCGTGACACTACTCTTCACGTCATTAGCGTTCAGTTCTTCCGTGGCTTCCTTAACCTTTTGCGTAAATCTCTCCTTCGCCATTTGATATAGGATATGCCCAACGATGAGATCTTTCACTAAACTCTCTACCGCTACTGCCTCAGTAGTTGCGCCTGTGGATTCTTCTCCATACATCT
Organism: Aporrectodea caliginosa; assembly: GCA_020284085.1. NCBI lineage: Eukaryota > Metazoa > Annelida > Clitellata > Crassiclitellata > Lumbricidae > Aporrectodea > Aporrectodea caliginosa. Next base: position 19,269 of record JACEVL010002346.1, read on the forward strand.
TAATCTAGCCGTGTAATAGTTCTCTCTTATCCAGTTAGCGAACATACATAGGCCATCATGTTTTTCCCAGTGTTTAACCAGCTTGGCTCTAACTGATAATACACAACTAGCTCCTGTGTCGGGCAAACGCACAGTTTGTGATCATTAACCTTTATAATACTTATGTGAATTTCTTCATGGCTATTCCTGCCGCCATCTTGTTGCACTGACTCAGTTGCACAGTAAGAAGTAACCGTTTCTCGGCATTATCTCTTATTCACCGGCCTTCTCTTAACACTGCATAGTTGCCACTGTTTGCATTCTATATGATATCTATCTCGAGGGAAATGAAATTCAGACGTCCCTAAGGTACGATGGGGCACGGCCAACAAGTACAGTTGCGCTTAAGGGTCAGGATCTTAAATTGAATATGCTGTTGGATGGGCAGCCAGAGCAATGTATCTTGCATAAAGAAAACTATATATTCATGTAAGAATGTATGCGAGAATGCATGCATAAGTATGTCGATATACACTGTGTCCGGATGAAAAGTAGAACACAACAAAAAGTGTCATAACTCGGTCAAAACTATCAGTATTTACCTGAAATTTTAAACACAACAACAGTGACCATATCTACACGAGATCCTAAAGCCGTTTGGAAATGTTCGTGAATTTATCATATTTATGAGCGTTTGCAATGGAGCACTGACAAATTAAAGTTTCCAACATGGGCCCTTACATATTACATAAGAAACACGTGCCTGCTGAACGTCTCCTCAAAACACGTTCACACTTTTCAAAGTCACTAATGGTCTCAGTCGGTGTGTCAACCCTGGGGTGCACTCATTTGATCTTTGTTGAGCCGGGTGTGAAGGTAAATGGAGCGTACTATCGCGATGTGCTGCTCACTCAACATCTGCTACCTGCTATCAAGCAGGTTTCTGGCGGCTACTTCACATTCCAACAAGACAGTGCCCCTGCGCATCGAGCACGTGAGACCATTGCTCTGCTGTCCCGGGAGACACCCGACTTCATATCACCGCAGATGTGGCCACCCAACAGTCCAGACCTCAATCCAGTTGACTACCAAATCTGGAGTGTACTGCAGGAGCGCGTTTATCGTTCCCGTATTCGTGACGTCGATCATCTAAGGGCGCGTCTGGTTGAGGAGTGGCAGCTGTTTGACCACGCGATCATCGACCGGGCCATCAAACAGTGGCGTCCACGTCTACGGTCATGTGTCCGTGAACGAGGAGGACATTTTGAACACCAGCTGTAGCTGAACTTCACTTTCTTATGTAATATGTAAGGGCCCATGTTGGAAACTTTAATTTGTCAGTGCTCCATTGCAAACGCTCATAAATATGATAAATTCACGAACATTTCCAAACGGCTTTAGGATCTCGTGTAGATATGGTCACTGTTGTTGTGTTTAAAATTTCAGGTAAATACTGATAGTTTTGACCGAGTTATGACACTTTTTGTTGTGTTCTACTTTTCATCCGGACACAGTGTATATATATATATGAATGTGTGCACAGTGGCGGCTCTAGACTTTTGCAACAGGGGGGGCCACGGAGGGGCCGGGGAAACAGATGGAGGGGCCAGTCTATTTTCGTCAAAGTGAGAATGGTGACAAGAGACCTGTATTGGAGCTACATGAATTGTTTAATCAACAGCCTCAAGTTAAGACACAAATGGAAACAAACTCACTTTGTTAAAAGTAAAACCTATGAACTACAAACAATACATGCACTTTTAATTAAGTGCAAGTTTTATTAAGACTGTCATGCCTAGAGTCAAACTGTTCCACAAAGGCACCCATGATAATCGACTCTGCCCGAACACATTCAACTAACAGCATTGATAAAATGCTCTCTGAAACGAATATCAGACATATTATTTGCTTTGCAGGTATGTCTAATATCAGAAAAGACTTGTGTTTTGGAGTTAAAGATTGTATACCAATCATAATAGTAGGCTAAGCGAATGGTCAGAGAATTGTCGATTTAGTTCGGAGTGATATAATAACTGGATGTAGACAAGTTGCCTAAATGCAGTCTGTGGGTCGACTTCAGAACGATGCCCAGAGTTTGATCTGCAGCAGAGCCAGAAAAGCGCCTGGGCATTTTATGACAGTTTTAAGTTTGTTGAGGAAGAATTCAGATAGAGTCTCAGTGTGTCGGCGTAGGTCTAAAGGAAGGGCATTCCAAACCCCTGGGCCTATCCCAGAAAAGGCTCGAATCTTCATAATTGCAGTATGAGCGAACGAAACCAAAGAACTCCCTTTTCCGTAAAGCATTGGGGACGACGTCCTTGGATACCCGAAGTCAGACAGCATTGCTCTCGAAGATAAATTGGGCTATAGGCCTTAGCTGGTGATGTCGCCATACCAGGGCAGCTACCCTGTACTCAATATACTTGCGGATGGGGAGTCAGTGATGGATAGCAAGAAGTATAGCTTATACGACAAGAAAATAATTAAGACTCTAAGGAAGTAAATAGGTCGTGTCTGTGAAAACACCACGAATAAAATGACATCAGATTTCGTCATGCATCATGCTTAAGCAAGTAAATCATACCTTTGAAAATATAAAAATTAAATGATACCATATTTCATAATATTTTGGAATAAAATTTGGGGAGGGCCACTGGGGGGCCACAACCTCAGTTGGGGGGGGGGGTAGTGCCCCCTGGCCCCTGTAGAGCCGCCACTGTGTGTGCATGCACGGATATAGGCCTATGTAGGCCTGTGTATGCATCCAGACACTGTTATTATTATATTATATTACAGCAACTTTAGTACTTGATAACTACGCTGTCTATGATAGCCAAAAGGATGTTAAATCAAAACATCCTAGAAATCAGGATCAACAATCACGTAACCAGTAATAATAATAATTATAATAATAACAATAACAATAATAATAACCGCGTTTCAACGCGGTTGCCTTCCAGGGCACCATGTCGAGGTTGCCC
>JACEVL010002347.1:0-19912 GCA_020284085.1 Aporrectodea caliginosa
AATCTGATTAGTCTCATCTTGTGGGGTCCCAATGGGGTCGTATCTATCCATGCATCCGTCTGTTTATTTATCTATCTGTCTATCCATCTATCTGTCTATCCATCCATCCATCCATCCATCCATCCATCCACCCATCCGTCCATCAATCCGTCCGTCCGTTCATTCCATCCATCCATCCATCCATCCATCCGTCCATCCATCGATCGATCCATCCATCATCCATCCGTCAGCCTTCTCATCCATCCATCCATCCATCCCATCTAAATCCATCCATCCATCCATCCATTCATCCATCCATCCGTCCATCCGTCCATCCATCCATCCATCCATCCACCCATCCATCTCGTTCCATCCATCCATCCATCCATCCATCCATCCATCCATCTATCCATCTATCCATCCATTCATCTTATCATCTATTGTCCATTCATCTATCCATCCTTCCATCGTCCATCCAATCATTCATCCTGTCCATCCATCCATCCATCCATCCATCTATCCATCCATCCATCCGTCCATCCGTCCAGTCATCCATCCGTCTCATCCATCCATCATCCATCTATCCATCTGTCCGTCCATACTATCCAATCCGTCCGTCCGCTCCGATTCGTCCGTCCATCCATCCATCCATCCGCCCGTTCGTTTGTCCGTCTGTCAGTCCGTCTGTCCGTATGTCCGTCCGCTGTGTTCATACATACATCCATCCATCCATCCATCTAGTCCATCATTCATCCGTCCGTCCGTCCGTCCATCCATCCATCCATCCATCCGTCTATCAAGTTCCATCCATCTATCGTCTATCTATCCATCTATCTATCTATCCTATCGGTCCATACATCTATCCACCCCGTCCATCTGTCCATCCATCCATTCATCTATTCATCTATCTGTTCATCTATCTGTCTGTTCATCTATCCACCTGTCTGGTTACCCATCCATCCATCTATCCATCCATTCATCTATCCGTCCATCTGTTCGTCCATCTGTTCGTTCGTTCATCTGCCTGTCCATCTATCTATTCATCCATGTCCATCCGTCTGTCCATCCATCCGTCCATACATCCATTCTGTTCCCTACTGTCCATCCACCCATTCATCCATCGATCCATCCATCTGTTCATCCATCCATCCATCTTATCCATCCATCCATCCATCGATCCATCCATCCATCCATCCATCCATCCATATCCATCCATCCATCCATCCATCCATCCATCCATCCATCCATCCATCCATCCATCCATCCATCCATCCATGATCCATCCATCCATCCATCCATCCATCCATCCATCGATCCATCGATCCATCCATCCATCCAACCATCCATCCATCCATCCACCCACCCATCCATCCATCCATCCGTCCGTCCTTCCATCCATCCATCCATCCATCCATCCATCCATCCAACCCGCCCGTCCGTCCGTCCGTCCGTCCGTCCGTCCGTCCATCCATCCATCCATCCATCCACCACCCACCCACCTACCCACCTACCTACCTACCTCTATTTTTGTCAGTGAAGACACTGGCCTGGGACGGGAGCGACTCTGAATTTTTTAAGTGACACTTTATAAATTAGCGTCGCCTCCTCCATTCTCCAGGTTTGGGACTGGCACTGCCAGAGTGCGAGTAGTGGCGCAGTTTAATTTGTACTGCCCACAGGACTTTATTTTCAGCCAAGCTTTTCTTTTTAAGAGAGGCGCTGAATTGCAGTGAATGGCTTATTAAACCGGAGTGAGTGGGGTATATTTTTTTCCAGGGAACGTATGTCTTTATGCGATATTATTAACTATGCTGCTGGAAGCTAGAACAGAAAATGGAGTGCACAAGGGGTGCTGTATAAGAAATAGAAGTGTCTGTGTAGATGGCTCAGTAATGCATTTTATTATACATCTTCGGCCGATGATTACATATATAATACTCTGCACTTGTGACGATGATGACAAGGATGATCGTGATTATGATCATGATGATCCTACTTCCCTTATTTCCTATGTGCTATTATCGTCAGCGTAGAGATAGCCTGCTGAGTTAGCGAGCGAGAAACTGAACGTAAATGGTGGATATGGTGGTTCCATTAGGGCCCAAACTCGTGGAAAAGCTATTTTCACACATTTTCACACTACAAGTGTCAGATAACTTGCGTAACAAAAGTTTTTATTATTCCTGCCATGAGTTATCCGCATCAGCAGTCATCCCAAAATGTGGTCAGAGCCGTTTTAAGGAGTTTGGGGTCCTTTGGGCACAAACCCTCATTTTAAACGTAACCCGATTTCCGTCTCAATCTCTTTTTCAGATATAGTCTAGAATATTGCAATAATGCATTGCATGTGCATAATTCTGTGTATTTTTTTAATTTATTAATATAGTACTAAACTGCTAACCCAGCAATCTTTGTGCTACAAGTGTAAAAGAAAAGTTAAGTTCAACATACGTTAAAGTTCTTATTGTCAATTTGTTATACAAATTGAAAGTGATGTTGTAATGCGTAAATGCTTGCTCATGCCAGACAAGCAGTTTAATTGTTATTGCATCAAAAGGCTATACAGTAAAGCTCGTTCTGTATTAATTTAAGTTGTGAGAAAGAATGTTTACCGGCACAGTTTGTCACCATCATTGTTATCTAAATTTCAGCGCTTGGAGAAATTGATTCCAGGTTGTCATTCATTATCATGGTATAGATTATTGACATAGATGGCACTGATGGTTTTGCAACGGACCCTGTCACACTGGCATATAGTATTTCAAGTGTTCAGGAAAATGGAAAATCTGTGATAACTGTAATCACAATTTGCGTAAAAAAAATGGTAGAAACTGTCTAAATAACTTAACGTTAATGCAATGGAGGTGGAAATTTATTTTATTTATTTCATTTATTTATGTAGCGCCCCTTCAAGATTTTTAACTCAGAGGCGCTCCCGACTACAGCGCGGACACTGAATCGGAGTTTCACGCCGAAGCGCATGAGCAATTGCGAGTGAAGGACTTGCCCAGGATCCCTACGCGGCGGCTTGAGGTGGATTCGAACCCGCAACCCTCCGGCTGCAAGGCACCGAACATACCCCTACACCACCGCGCCCCACAAATGAAGTGACAAGAGCAGTTTTAGAGTTTGGTAAGTTTCAATAAGTTTGCCAAGTTCACTACCGAGTACCGACATGTAGGCTACTAATATGAGAATTTGATTATGCTTAGTTATAATTTAAAATTTAAAACAATTTAGAAAATGACTAGATTATAGGACTGAGAGAGATTTTATATTAAAATCAATAATTATTACCTTACAAATACCTAAAAACTTTGATAGCGTTGCGATGAGCAAACGAAGTCTGACGAAAGAAAGGAAATTTAAACAAAATATACAGGAACCTGTGCGGACAGTGTAGATCTACTCCCTGCGATAAAATTATTGATTTATTTCAGTCTAACTTCAATAGCGCTCTGCGCAGAATGAGCTTATTACCAATAATTATATTTAACTGAAAATGCAGACGTTTGTTTTAAAATGTGTTATTGTTTTTACGTTGCAGAATTGTTAAAACGTGCAATATTGGTAATTAATATGATAGAATAATTGTTATTACGTCATTACGTGGTCGCGATGCACCGGTAGTATCTGTTTTTGAGCCGCCGAAGGGCCCTCTGTTGCGCTGGCCTTAGGCACGTGCCTAGGCCTTAACACACTGACCGCCAGGTACGAGTTAACTCGTACTTGAATGGGATTGCCGGTATATTCAAATATACAGCGGATTTATTTATATATGCGCGCTGGCAATCGACAACGGTGCCTCTGGTAATGATAGCTCAGATTCCGAGTTAGACCCTGGCTTGTCGATGCTTTTCGACAGGGCTGACGCGTGTCAAATTTACGCTAGGGATGCCTCGTGTCAAATTTACGATAGATCTGCCGTGTTTCAAGATGCCCGGCATTCAAACTGAACGGAACCCACTTTGCCCGCGAGTATTTTATTGGGTGGGAGGAGACGTCTCTGTAAAAGTGAGTGCGGTCATTTGGTTACTAGTAACCAAATGACCGCACTCATTCAAAGGCAGACTTTTAGTCAGGTAACTGTAAAGTATAGTAGACTAATTAGCAGTTTCTTTACATTTTCATTCATTTCTTTACATTTCCACAGTTAATGTGAATAATAAATGATAATAGCCGTATTTCCTATAATTTTTTGATAGGGCTGCTGCGTACGGGTAATAAATGGACCCGCGATCAAATACGATCAATACGACAGGGCTACCGCGAGTGAAATTTGCCATGGGGTTGCGCGTGTCAAATTTACAATAGGGCTGTCGGGATTCAAATATTCTATAGGGCTGTGGCGTACTGCTAATAAATGGTTCGGCGGCCAAAGTGTTAAAAGGGAATTGAATGTGGTTAAATGGCTCCACTGGATCTAAAAACGGGGCAACGCTATAAGCACACATTCTTAGTATACTTCCTCCTCGCTTTAGAAATATAACAAGGCTGCATTCCTTAAATATACTGGCGTTTTAAATTACTGAGAAATTCGGATTCTCCAGTTTTATTAGGCGAATGAGAGGCAAGACTTTTTATGCTCTTCGCATTCTGAAATCACATGGTCTTTCGGGAGATTGCTTATTATTATGTCGTGTAAGGTAGTTCCATAAAGGTCCAAAATGGTGAAATACACCATAAACTCACCTACTTCTGACACAGCTATATTTACTACCCTTGACCATGTCACAACTGACTAGGTTGCCAATAAGTAAGTAAGTACGTTCTTTGTTGAACCAGGTTACTCTACCACATTCTGGTGCACATACTAACTGCTTACTTACGTATGAACTTACCTCCACACACTGTTACCTTGACCCTGTACCTTCATGGTTTCTACAGTCTCGTTCTATATTTTGGTAAGACGTATTTGCAACTCCTACCTATGTGCATGTGCATGTAGCCTACATGTATGTATGTATGCATGTACATACGTATGTATATATGTATGTATGTATGTATGTATGTATGTATGTATGTATGTATGTATGTATGTATGTATGTATGTATGTATGTATGTATGTATGTATGTATGTATGTATGTATGTATGTATGTATGTATGTTGCACATGCACGTATGCATGTGTATGACATATGTATGCATGTATGTATGAATGCATGTGTGTATGCATGTATGTATGTATGTATGTATGTATGTATGTATGTATGTATGTCTGTATGCATTGCATGCACACATGCATGTATTCAGACATTTAATATCGCGGCTTGCATAAGCGCTACAAAAATGAAAGTCGAAATTAATAACATTTGTATGTATATTCTGAACTTTGTGAAAGTCACTGAATTAGGCCAATCCCTTGAGTAGGTTAGGCTGTAAAACGCTACCAGACAGGCCTGATATTGTTTAGCGCTGAATAGAGACCATCCGACATGTTACTTCTCGAGTTACACTGTGGCACCATTCATTCAGTCCGCACAAGGCTCTTAAGTGATGGGACGATGTTGAGCGGTCAATACCTTATAATATAATACCTACTCTATTTCGCACAAAGTAGAACAGAGAAGCTAAATTAGCGTCGCCTCCTCCATTCTCCAGGTTTGGGACTGGCACTGCCAGAGTGCGAGTAGTGGCGCAGTTTAATTTGTACTGCCCACAGGACTTTATTTTCAGCCAAGCTTTTCTTTTTAAGAGAGGCGCTGAATTGCAGTGAATGGCTTATTAAACCGGAGTGAGTGGGGTATATTTTTTTCCAGGGAACGTATGTCTTTATGCGATATTATTAACTATGCTGCTGGAAGCTAGAACAGAAAATGGAGTGCACAAGGGGTGCTGTATAAGAAATAGAAGTGTCTGTGTAGATGGCTCAGTAATGCATTTTATTATACATCTTCGGCCGATGATTACATATATAATACTCTGCACTTGTGACGATGATGACAAGGATGATCGTGATTATGATCATGATGATCCTACTTCCCTTATTTCCTATGTGCTATTATCGTCAGCGTAGAGATAGCCTGCTGAGTTAGCGAGCGAGAAACTGAACGTAAATGGTGGATATGGTGGTTCCATTAGGGCCCAAACTCGTGGAAAAGCTATTTTCACACATTTTCACACTACAAGTGTCAGATAACTTGCGTAACAAAAGTTTTTATTATTCCTGCCATGAGTTATCCGCATCAGCAGTCATCCCAAAATGTGGTCAGAGCCGTTTTAAGGAGTTTGGGGTCCTTTGGGCACAAACCCTCATTTTAAACGTAACCCGATTTCCGTCTCAATCTCTTTTTCAGATATAGTCTAGAATATTGCAATAATGCATTGCATGTGCATAATTCTGTGTATTTTTTTAATTTATTAATATAGTACTAAACTGCTAACCCAGCAATCTTTGCTACAAGTGTAAAAGAAAAGTTAAGTTCAACATACGTTAAAGTTCTTATTGTCAATTTGTTATACAAATTGAAAGTGATGTTGTAATGCGTAAATGCTTGCTCATGCCAGACAAGCAGTTTAATTGTTATTGCATCAAAAGGCTATACAGTAAAGCTCGTTCTGTATTAATTTAAGTTGTGAGAAAGAATGTTTACCGGCACAGTTTGTCACCATCATTGTTATCTAAATTTCAGCGCTTGGAGAAATTGATTCCAGGTTGTCATTCATTATCATGGTATAGATTATTGACATAGATGGCACTGATGGTTTTGCAACGGACCCTGTCACACTGGCATATAGTATTTCAAGTGTTCAGGAAAATGGAAAATCTGTGATAACTGTAATCACAATTTGCGTAAAAAAAATGGTAGAAACTGTCTAAATAACTTAACGTTAATGCAATGGAGGTGGAAATTTATTTTATTTATTTCATTTATTTATGTAGCGCCCCTTCAAGATTTTTAACCAGAGGCGCTCCCGACTACAGCGCGGACACTGAATCGGAGTTTCACGCCGAAGCGCATGAGCAATTGCGAGTGAAGGACTTGCCCAGGATCCTACGCGGCGGCTTGAGGTGGATTCGAACCCGCAACCCTCCGGCTGCAAGGCACCGAACATACCCCTACACCACCGCGCCCCACAAATGAAGTGACAAGAGCAGTTTTAGAGTTTGGTAAGTTTCAATAAGTTTGCCAAGTTCACTACCGAGTACCGACATGTAGGCTACTAATATGAGAATTTGATTATGCTTAGTTATAATTTAAAATTTAAAACAATTTAGAAAATGACTAGATTATAGGACTGAGAGAGATTTTATATTAAAATCAATAATTATTACCTTACAAATACCTAAAAACTTTGATAGCGTTGCGATGAGCAAACGAAGTCTGACGAAAGAAAGGAAATTTAAACAAAATATACAGGAACCTGTGCGGACAGTGTAGATCTACTCCCTGCGATAAAATTATTGATTTATTTCAGTCTAACTTCAATAGCGCTCTGCGCAGAATGAGCTTATTACCAATAATTATATTTAACTGAAAATGCAGACGTTTGTTTTAAAATGTGTTATTGTTTTTACGTTGCAGAATTGTTAAAACGTGCAATATTGGTAATTAATATGATAGAATAATTGTTATTTCGTCATTACGTGGTCGCGATGCACCGGTAGTATCTGTTTTTGAGCCGCCGAAGGGCCCTCTGTTGCGCTGGCCTTAGGCACGTGCCTAGGCCTTAACACACTGACCGCCAGGTACGAGTTAACTCGTACTTGAATGGGATTGCCGGTATATTCAAATATACAGCGGATTTATTTATATATGCGCGCTGGCAATCGACAACGGTGCCTCTGGTAATGATAGCTCAGATTCCGAGTTAGACCCTGGCTTGTCGATGCTTTTCGACAGGGCTGACGCGTGTCAAATTTACGCTAGGGATGCCTCGTGTCAAATTTACGATAGATCTGCCGTGTTTCAAGATGCCCGGCATTCAAACTGAACGGAACCCACTTTGCCCGCGAGTATTTTATTGGGTGGGAGGAGACGTCTCTGTAAGAGTGAGTGCGGTCATTTGGTTACTAGTAACCAAATGACCGCACTCATTCAAAGGCAGACTTTTAGTCAGGTAACTGTAAAGTATAGTAGACTAATTAGCAGTTTCTTTACATTTTCATTCATTTCTTTACATTTCCACAGTTAATGTGAATAATAAATGATAATAGCCGTATTTCCTATAATTTTTTGATAGGGCTGCTGCGTACGGGTAATAAATGGACCCGCGATCAAATACGATCAATACGACAGGGCTACCGCGAGTGAAATTTGCCATGGGGTTGCGCGTGTCAAATTTACAATAGGGCTGTCGGGATTCAAATATTCTATAGGGCTGTGGCGTACTGCTAATAAATGGTTCGGCGGCCAAAGTGTTAAAAGGGAATTGAATGTGGTTAAATGGCTCCACTGGATCTAAAAACGGGGCAACGCTATAAGCACACATTCTTAGTATACTTCCTCCTCGCTTTAGAAATATAACAAGGCTGCATTCCTTAAATATACTGGCGTTTTAAATTACTGAGAAATTCGGATTCTCCAGTTTTATTAGGCGAATGAGAGGCAAGACTTTTTATGCTCTTCGCATTCTGAAATCACATGGTCTTTCGGGAGATTGCTTATTATTATGTCGTGTAAGGTAGTTCCATAAAGGTCCAAAATGGTGAAATACACCATAAACTCACCTACTTCTGACACAGCTATATTTACTACCCTTGACCATGTCACAACTGACTAGGTTGCCAATAAGTAAGTAAGTACGTTCTTTGTTGAACCAGGTTACTCTACCACATTCTGGTGCACATACTAACTGCTTACTTACGTATGAACTTACCTCCACACACTGTTACCTTGACCCTGTACCTTCATGGTTTCTACAGTCTCGTTCTATATTTTGGTAAGACGTATTTGCAACTCCTACCTATGTGCATGTGCATGTAGCCTACATGTATGTATGTATGCATGTACATACGTATGTATATATGTATGTATGTATGTATGTATGTATGTATGTATGTATGTATGTATGTATGTATGTATGTATGTATGTATGTATGTATGTATGTATGTATGTATGTATGTATGTATGTATGTATGTATGTATGTTGCACATGCACGTATGCATGTGTATGACATATGTATGCATGTATGTATGAATGCATGTGTGTATGCATGTATGTATGTATGTATGTATGTATGTATGTATGTATGTATGTCTGTATGCATTGCATGCACACATGCATGTATTCAGACATTTAATATCGCGGCTTGCATAAGCGCTACAAAAATGAAAGTCGAAATTAATAACATTTGTATGTATATTCTGAACTTTGTGAAAGTCACTGAATTAGGCCAATCCCTTGAGTAGGTTAGGCTGTAAAACGCTACCAGACAGGCCTGATATTGTTTAGCGCTGAATAGAGACCATCCGACATGTTACTTCTCGAGTTACACTGTGGCACCATTCATTCAGTCCGCACAAGGCTCTTAAGTGATGGGACGATGTTGAGCGGTCAATACCTTATAATATAATACCTACTCTATTTCGCACAAAGTAGAACAGAGAAGCTAAACGAAGACTAGAACAAAAAGGAAAAATACAAAAACTCCCTCGCAAACAGACTTGATTACAACTCAAAGTAATACTTCTAATGAAGCCTAAACGTTATGCACCCGGAATCTGACATAACCAGGACCAATAACTAAATTATTAAACTCATGTCCATGACTGAATGTCAATTACAGCTTATTCAGTGTACTATTATAAAAAGTTGCCATGTCTTTCGGGGTGTAGGACATTATCCCCTGGACAAAAGCCCCCTCGGACAAAATCCTCCCGATTTTGCGTAGGACATAATCCCCCGGACAAAATCCCCCCTCTGTGCAATTAGCCTATCTCTGCTATTTTTCGTGTCATTGATAAAACCTTAATTGCCCTTTTTTAAGTCATTTAAGTCCAGACTCAAGACACATTACTTCAAGTTAGCGTATCCTGATTGAGTTCGTTATCGTGTCAAAGTGACCTTGTAACGGTTTGTAACGTCACTGAAGAAATTGTCATATTCATCATCATCATTATTAATTTTTGTTTGCTATGTCATTCAGATGTAAGGCCTAAACTTAAGACTTGTTAGTGTCATTCAGTTTGAAAGCAGTTCGAAAGTTAAGATGTTAAGAGTCAATCGGTTATTCAGTTATGAAGTGAAGACTAGTGGGTGTCATTAGGTTTAAAGTTCTTAACTGAAAGACTTGTTAACGTCGTTCACTTCTAAAATTTTATGAGAAACGTTTGGTTTTTGATATAATGTATCATTTTACTCGCATTACATTTTGTATTGATTAAATCTTGGCATCCTATTTTGGAATTAAAAATATTATACGATTATATCGTAACCTGGGCGGGGATTATGTCCTAGCTTGGGGATTTTGTCCGGGGGGGGCTTTGTTCGGGGGATTATGTCCGGGAAATAATGTCCAGGGGATAATGTCCGTTCCCCGTCTTTCGAGGCGTTTGAACATGGCAATAACTCTCATAGATTTAAATTCCAAACTGCCTAGACGTGTAATAAAAATGATTCTCTTACTGATTCCCATATGTGGAAACCAAACACTTTATACGATGCACGTAATTCAAGCGTTTAGTTTACTTATCTGAGACTGAGAAAATCTCACTACAACTGAGCCATATCTTACAACTGGTAGACTATAATCATGTCATCTGTAAGTGAAGCTGCATAATTATATACTCAGACAAACTTTGGGTTATTGAAAATATTATTGCTAGCTACAGCTGCTACATAAAAATTTCGCAGTATGCAATCCACAGCAGAACTCAGTTTACTACCAGCACAAAAGGTAATTTCCAAGTATTAACCTTCTTAGTCCATTCAACCATTGTGTAACCTAGGTACATACATATCTGACAGAGGGAACGGACATATTCCCCCGGACAAAATCCCCCCGGACAAATTCCCCCGATTTTGCGTAGGACATAATCCCCCGGACATAATCCCCCTCTGTGCAATTAGCCTATTTCTGCATGTCATTGATAAACCTTATTTACACACTTGTTAGTGTCATTCAGTTCGGAAGTAGTTCGAAAGTCAGTGTTAGGCAAGTGAAGACTTGTTAGTGTCAACCCGTTATTCAGTTTTAAAGTGAAGACTTTTGGTGTCATTTAGGTTTAAGTTTAGACGTGTTAATGTCGTTCACCTCCTATAACTGAAAGACTTGTTAAAGTCGCCCACTTATAAAATAAAACTTACAATTAACGAATGACAGTGGTCATCCGATTGGCCATATATATAAGGATGACTTATATGACTTATGACCTAACGCCAATCATCGTCGATATGACGGCGTCGTTAAATAAACTTATTTATTACTTATGACCTATACAATTTTGGAATCAACAATATTATACGATTATATGATAGCCTGGGGGATTATGTCCTAGCCTAGGGTATTTGTCCGGGGGAAATTATGTCCGGGGAATATCTCCGGGGGGATTATGTCCAGGGGGATAATGTCTTACACTCATCTGACAGGGAGGCTTTGATTCGGGGTCCGAACGGCAGGCACCAAGACTTAGAGCAATTAATATCAGATAATATAATGGATAACACACTTGCATGGAGTTTTCACGGACCCAGTTCGATTCCCATAAGGTCCCCTGCATGGCTTTAGCTCATGCCTTCATTCCCAAAAAGTACAATGAGCTTTCCCCTTGCATGGCTGCAAGTTTATTGATTTATGTCTTCTGTAATTTGTGTTCTTGTGAATTGCTTAATCGTCATAACATGTACATTATGTACATGTACAGCGCAGTGCGTTTGTCAGGCGCTTCATTATAAAATAAATACTACTATTTTTTATTATTATTATTATTATTATTATTATTATTATTATTATTATTATTATTATTATTATTATTAATTTATTTATTTTTTTTTATACCAGAGGTATCTATAATCCCTCAGGTGTCAGATATTAATAAGCAATGTTAATTCGGGAGTGGCCATCCTTGTCAAGATCCGGAAGAACAAAAGTGCTGTGGAACGCAACAGCGTTGAAACGTTGGATCACAACCGACAAGCGCTGAAACAAGTAACTGGTTTCTCTTGGGTCGCCAGAAATTTGGCCCAGGAGATGACCGAGGTCGGCGAGAAAGGCCAGTCCCTTGGCGTTAATTGGTCCCATGGTTTCAAAAGCCAGTGGGACAAAGAGGTAGGATTGCATCAGTTGGGCATATTTAGTATTTTTCCTGGTTTCAGCCAGTTCAGAAGCTCCTCCCGCTTGTTGGAGGTTGTGGGCAAGTAAGATGGGGCCACTGTGTCTGCAACTGTGACGTCCCAGGTCAAGCAGCGACCTGAGCGCCACGGAATCAGTGTTAGGCCGTCTGGTCTTTTACCATCAGACCTTGACAAACCCGGAGGTTCTTTAACCGCCGGGATGCCCGCTTGAATGAGGCCCCTGCAGATAAGGTCATTCAGGACCGCATGTCGGGCTTGTCGGCCCGGGCCTAGGCGGCACGATAGGCCGTGCGAGCCTTATTATTATTATTATTATTATTATTATTATTATTATTATTATTATTATTATTATTATTATTATTATTATTATTATTATTATTATTATTATTATTATTATTATTATTATTATTATTATTATTATTAATGCAACCTAGAATTGCTCATCGTGTATCCACAATAAACTTATTAAAAAAATGTTAAACAGAGAAGGTGACAAAAAACTCCCCTGCCGTACAGTCGTACACCACTCTTAACTGCGAACGACTTAGACATACTGTCATTCCAACGCACTACAAAACCGATAGTTTACTATACCATCCTACCAGGAAATTAGCCATCCTCACAAGGCAACCAGTCCTTAGGAGGCTGGAATATAGCTTAAAATGACTAACACTGTCATATGCCTAGCTAATATCCAAAGCTGCTATGAATACAGTGCTGCCACTATCAATAAAAAAAGTCTATCGATGAGCGCTCTGCCTAACAGCATTCAACACTGAGTTGCCCCTATTACGAAATGATAAGTGATCTGGATGCTCTCATTGTATGCCGAGATCACCTTCGGGGAAGAACAAGAGCCAGACTGGAAGAAGAGAGTCTATGACATTTATGTGCTCTGTTTGAATGTGTATCTCCCTGTGTGGGTTTGCTTGCATATATGTATTTATGTATGTATTCATTCATATTCATTCATTCATAAATTTATATAGCGCCCCTTCAAGAGGACTATTCAAAGGCGCTGCCGACTCCAGCACGTCGAAAAAGTACAGTTTTTGAGTTTAATAAACAATGCTTCGTCAAGAGTCCCAGAAAGGAGGCGCAGCTCCTGGGGAGATCGTTCCAGACTACTGGGCCACCACGGAAAAGGCATGGTTCTGCATAGTTGCAGCTCGCGGAAATGGGACTAAGAGCATCCCCTTCTCTGCAGAGCGGAGGGGTGACGACCATGGATACCCGAGGGGCAACAAAGCTCTCGCAGGTCGTCTGGGGCGAGGCCCAGCTGACATCGTCGCACCAAGACAGCAATCCTGTACTCAATGCGCTGCCGGGAATGGAGTCAGCCTAAAGTCTCCAGCATATAGGGCCTAGCTGGAGACATGACCAAATTTGTGGATTAGCCCAGTGATGGACACTATTTTTTTTAGTTAAACTTTAACTATTTTTCAACTAAAAATAAAAAGTTTAACTACAAGTTGGCAACTGATTTTATAAATAAGTTAACTAAACTAAAACTACTTAATCAAACTTTTTCCAACTTTTTAACAAATTTTTTCACAAACATTTTCACAAGTACAGAGGTTAATCGATCTGTAATAATGCAGAGAATCAATGACAATTTCTCTTGCAAACTATTTAATAATCCTAGTACTGCTCTACAAGAAAGTCGTGAAGAAAGTTTTTAGTGCAAACGATGCATCGTGCAATGCATTGCAGTTCACTTGACTTCAATAATAAAACCAGTCACTAATGACAATCATTGCGGAAGATAGTTGCTGATTTTGTTACCGTAGGCCTACTTAAACTTAGCGAAATGGAGTATTCGGTTTAGTTTGCATTTTTGGCGGTTTCTGTTTGGATTTATTGTACACATAAAATTTTAAATTGTGTATTTTTAGATTGTAAGTCGACCTGAAATCAATTTACTTTGTTTTTGGTTATTTTGACTGGATTTTCGTCGAGGCTATCGTGACGTGTATAACGATTGGGGATAGAATGGTTTACCCCGCCCCCAGATACTATAAACCGGTTTATTCCATCCGGGTGGGGATAAATTCATACATTCCCCAGATAGTCTTATGACTATACTCTATTTCGTGATACCGGCTCTGAAATTTAGCGGTTTATACATGTAGGTGCTCAATAGAACACAATTACTAATGTCTAAAAGAGACAAAGAAAGAGATTGTGATTCAGTATTGCTTTTTCTCTTTATCAATTGATTCTCTGTCTGCCTGTTTTTCTGTCTGTGCTTTGATCTGTCACTTATAGGTGACGAACTGCGGGGAAGACGGCTCTCATGGCCTCGGATATATGAGCGTGAGGATTGTTGACAGTAGACCTACATGACACCATCTCTAAATTGACATTCTGAGAGGCCGCTCTTTTCTGTCTGTCTCTTTGCCTGCCTGGCTGCCTGCCCGTCTGAGTATCTGTCTAACTATCTGTATGTCTCACTGCCTGTTTGCCTGCCTGTGTGTCTGTCAGTCTGAATATCTGTATCACTGTCTGTCTGGCAGTCAGTCAGCTGCAGCACACCTTAATTCATTGATGTAAGTCTGTCTATTTGTCTGACTATCTGTCTCACTGCCTCTCTGTCTGCTTGACTGACTGCGTGCCTATCTGTCTGCTGTTTTATGCATGTCTGCATGTCTCCCTCTGTATGTTTTTGACTGTATGTCTCACTACTTGTCTGTTTGTCTCGTGCGTGTCTGACTATCTGTCTCACTGCCTGTCTGTCTACCTGTCTATCTGCTTGTCTGCATGTCTGCCTCTTTGTCTGTCTGTCTGGTGCCTGTCTGACTATCTGTCTCACTGCTTGTCTGTCTGTGCCTATATCTGTCTCTGTTCATTCTGCTTGTCTCTGTCTAGGTGTCTCTGTATCTCCTGATATTTCTCTCTCTATGTGTCTCTCTCAAACTGGCAATCCCCATAGTACGGTCACACTTCGCTAAGAACCGCTAACTAAGGTGTTAACGGACGTTCGTCTCCTGTCGTGATTCCTGTCCCTATTTATGGCGGGCGCCAGTTGAGATCAGTGAAAAACAGAGGAAGTGTTTCTGTTCAATTTTTATCACACTTCGTACTTAATTGATATTGTCACTTTACAATGGAAGTTGGATTGACGAAAAAAATTGTTTCCCTAAATTTAAGTGGGATTGACGATAACTTGTTAAATAGAAGCTGGATTCTTCGAAATAATTCGTACAAGTTACAGTCTTCACTCACAATCCTGTGAAAGACCCACTTTCCTTATATAAATTAGTGCGAACCGGTGACATATCGTCCGATTAGGTGGACGCTTGATTTTGTTAACACACTGTACATAATGTGTTTTGGAGTTCTCGCACTTAAATCTCTCCTCATTCTTGTCTGCATAATTATTTGTGACAAAAATAAACATCTACATTGGTTTCAACTTACAAATCTGCTTTAACTTACGTATTCATTAACTAAAATACTATACCGCGTGAAATAAAGAACTATATTCTCCGAAAGAGGTGAGACCCGGCGTGGAGAAGGGAATGCGCCCGATTGTTTAAGGGGGTGGGTAGAGGAATTATGACACCCTGTCTCAACTGGCATTAATTGAGAACTACCGTTATACGAGATGCACTTCCCGTCTTGAGGGCTTTATGATGCCAGCCCAGGCGGAGCTACGCTTCCTATATATAATTGCCTCCAACTACAGTTCAGCATTCAGAGAGATCCTCGAGTGGCCGAGTCGGATCTTTACTGCGGGTGGCTCGGTCGCAATTTAAACGTGGTAGCCCGCACCATCTTCCAGCCGCAGTTCAGCGATCCCCGGGTTCGGCGCCCCGCTTCCCGGTCGGTCGGTTTATCAGAGATTAATTTCTCGGATCTTTACTGCGGGTGGCTCGGTCGCAATATAAACGTGGAGTACGAGGTTGCTTTCTGCCTCCGACACTAATCATCTTCGATATAAAAAAGTGTCGTTAAGCCGAAATACAACAACAGTTCAGCATTGATTCAACGACCGGCCGTTCGATCACCGACATTGTGAAGATCTGGGCCATACAACCACATCGGTAAGAAATTTCCATCATAAACTCACAGTTGGGTTAAACCGTATTTTAGGTTGCTTACTTAATTGATATTGTCACTTTACAATGGAAGTTGGATTGACGAAAAAAATTGTTTCCCTAAATTTAAGTGGGATTGACGATAACTTGTTAAATAGAAGCTGAATTCATCGAAATAATTTTTTCCCGTAAATATAAGCTGGATGGATGAAAGTAAGTTTTCGATTGAATAGAAGCTGGAATTATGAAAAAAATTGTTTCTTGCCTCGAAATACCGCGGGGAACACATACGCTCGCCTCTTTCTGCAGTTCTTCATCGGCCGCTCCGTAGGCCATCTGCTGAATGAAATATGGCCATTTGGGTAAGGTAACAAAGTAGTGTTTTGCAAACCATTACATAGGGTTTAAAGGGTCTTTAATGAGATACCAATAGAATTTTCCTTCCATGAGGCCTTCCTTCATACACCAGTTGAAGACCGATTCTGTTAGTCTCGGGAACACTTTTAAATAAATAAAGCTGCTACTCCAAGCTTCAACAATATTTCATTTCTATCACTGTGGCAGGTTAATGTCAGTTATGCTGGTAATGTTTCTATGCGAAGTTTCCAGATCGTGTGTCTCCCTGCCTGCCTTTCTGTTAGTGTGTCTGTCCGTATGTGGTCTGTCTGCCTGCTTGCCGTTGTAGTTACCTTTTGTCTTCTACTGATAACCAGCTCTTAATGCATTTTAGCACCTGCTCTCCAAAGTTCGAAATGGTCGCATATAACAATCTTAATGGCCTTCATTCCTTTTTAAGGACCAGCTTCGGTGTAAGAGCAAGATCGGAGGAAGGCGGACAGGAGATGGCCGTGAGCGAGGTAATACTTAGTCAAAATATTGAAATTTTAAAGGTATTTTTAAAATGGAAATTTAAGAATATAGCCTAGTTACCTAAATTACTTATTTCCTCTGGATGTTCATCTGTGTTGATTTGTCATTGTGTTACTAAAGTTAACTTGACAAACATTTTCTAGTTTTAACCCTTTGGAGGTGAGGTGGGGTATGAAACACCCCAAGGCTATTCTACGCTGCTTTTTCTACGGAAAACGTAGAACCAGCTTGGATTATTTTTGTCTACCTTAGTGAATGTGAAATACGGACACTTTAGGACACTTTCAGGTACTTTTGGACTCCATTTGTTTATTTCTTGCATATTAAAGTGAAATTTTAATTATTCGTATACATATTGATTTTAAGGAATTTAAAAAAGTAACGGCACAGTGCCGAAAAAATGTGCGATTATAAAATATTACTGCATATAGTGTTGCATCGATGCAAAGTTGATCCATTTTTACGGGTATTATGTCACGACATTGTCACGTGTTCCCAAAATGTTACATGTTTTGAGGGCCACGAAGATGCCATTGCAAAGGGCCGCTTGATTTTGAGCGCCACCACGCTGTCCATATCAATTATGATTGAAAACTGTTATTTGTTCCTGAAAATCACCAGTTTAGCCGACAATTGGTTACATAACTGTAGTTTAGCTCACAATTTATATTATAGTTGATATTGCGACTTGCAAGTAATTATATGTATTGGGGTATGTCAGACCCCACCTCACCTGAAACGTTACAATGCTTCTCCTCACCTCCAAAGGGTTAAATGATTTGAAACGCGTTAAATAAGCCCAAAACATTTCCCGTTTCTGTCGAATTATTGTTCTCTCACTCGACCTTTTTTGTGTTGTTATTTAGAGTTACGAGATGAGTTCAGCGGAATCAAGCGACGAAGAATGTAACCAACAGAAGACTATTCCTCTGTGGGCACAAGGTTTAGATTCGGTATTTCAATTTCAATTCAATTTATTTTTAACACAACGGTATGTACAGTTGTTCACATAATGGAATATACAGATTGTTAGCTAAACGAAAAGAGTAATCATGGAAGGGAAAAAAGCGCACCTGAGCGTATCGAGTGTACCTTACAATGTAGTTCAGGGATAGCAATGAATTAACCATCAAGTTCAATGAATTATTATAACTATGACATGGATCGAGTGATTATTAACCAATATCCAGTTTTTAGAGTGCACCATATTAAGAACGTAAGCGACGTGCGTTATTCCCATGCAAGTAGGCCTACAGCTAACAAGCTAATACTTACTGTTGGAGGCATAATTAGTGCTCTCGATTCAAAGCCAGGGCTAGGGAAATTGAATGTGTATGACTGTCGGTGTAATAGTCTGAATAACTGTTCAGTTGTGTTGTGAGGTCGTACACATTTGTAGTGCATATTAATTTTGTATGTAAATATATATATTCGTTATATTCGTTTATTGTAGTAGTAGATTTCGTTTATTAAAATACTAAGTTGACATACCGCAACATGTTTACATGGGATAATGAAAGTAATGAAATTAAAACTATAAATTTATGCCTTTAGTCAGATTGAGAGTTAAATCTTAACAACCCGAATAGTTCGAAATTGTGGTCATCTTTTTTGGGCAGTTCATATTCATGAGGCCTAGGGCGCAGAGCATATGGCCTACGTATGGTCGGAGGAAAGAGGCCTCTAAGCACATTTTGTGAGTTCCGGTTGACCGCTTGGAGGAGTCTGACGTCTGCATCTTCCATCATTCGGTCTAAATCCTGGGCACCGAACCACTGTATGTTTTCACAAAGGTTCCATACCACTGTAGGCCCATGTTTTCGCAAGGGCACTGAAACACTGTATGGTTTAGCAAGCGCGCCGAACAACTGTATGTTTTCACAAGGTTCCATACCACTGTATGTTTTAGCAATGGCGCCGAACCACTGTACGTTTTCACAAGGGTTCCATCATTATTCATTATTTTTCGGCCTAGGGCCTTTTACACTTATCCAACCAGCCATTCTAACAAGCCTTAGCCTTTAAGCATGGAGGCCAATGCAGCTAGCGTTTGCGCTTACACACTATTACAGCACACGCATGGCCATTTTCGCAATAAATATTTAGTAGCTGCTCATTGTTTTTGGAGGCTTACCACCCTTTACTCTTATCCAACAAGCCCATGTATTTAGTTTGAATTATAGAAAAAAGAGGCTGAAATAGAACGCTCAAGCCTTTTTTCACTTCTCATCAATTATTTATTATGGTCACAAAGCACTTTTTGGTAACAAGCTTTTACAGTTAGGCATCAAACTATACCATCTACAATTATCGAGCAACTTAAAATTAAAGTTAGCAACATGTGTTTTCTCCAGTCATGAGTCATCTTGCAATTTTGAAAGACGGCACAGAGCTCTTGGTATTCAACTTTTGCAAAGCACACATTAAAAACAATTTGAAACAAACGCAGAAATGCTAACATGAGTGATAATGAATAATTAAAGTTCATTAGAAAGTTTTAGAATAAACTAGTAAATATTTTTTTATAATGTTCTAGGAATAAATTGAAAGTTGTCTTTGGGTGAGAGAGTATGGTTGTGTGCTCTAGGCCTTAAATGGTGAGAGGAAAGGGGTCGAATTGGAGGTAGGAGTTGGTCAAGTACATGTTTAGGGTTGTGTAATATGGAGAAAATGAGTTTTGCATCGGCTATATTGGCAAGTTCAGAGACTGATGGAATTGTATTTAATTGCGTTTGTATTCGTAGGGAAGCAGCTGGAAGAGGCCATAATAAAGCAAGAGCCTTC
>JACEVL010002348.1:0-19101 GCA_020284085.1 Aporrectodea caliginosa
GAGGTTTTTGCTGTATTGTCGGGTTTGTTCGATGTTGCTGGAGTCGCCATCGGTAGAAGATGTTCGGCAAAAGCGGCAAAACACGAAGCCATACGAGTCCTGGCTAGCAGTAAACTCAATACCATACACAGCCATGTCTTAAAAGCCCTCGAAGATAATCTGATAAGCGATGATGAGTACAAGTTGATTCTTGAAGAGATTGAAAAATATCGCGTCATGAAAGATGAGATCCGGTCTAAATCTGTAGGAATGGCCGAAGGTTCCATCAGCGAAGGGTTAAAAAAAGAGCTGATCAACAAGGGCCGCGAGAAGGCACGAGCGGATTTTATAAAGCAATTGGCGGCTTCAGAATCACCTTGACAGTGAACTGTGTATGTTGGACTGATTCCAAGGCTGCTACTGAGCCTCTTACCCCTTCAGCTCCATACTTAAACAATTAAAAAAGCTTTCCTATTTAACTGACTCCAAACCCCTTTTTCCTTTACTATTACCCAAGGAAAGAGAATGAACATCTTTTTTCCGCCCATCTCCAAAGCCTGAAGTCAACTCAAAGTCGATCTTGGCCCCAAACTGTAGTGTACCGATGGCAAATCGTTTGGAAGACCACCGTTTGGATTGAAAAGGCTACTGTGATGGATTGTTGACTTATTTAAGATTGTTTTGGCCCCACTTCGGCCTTACACATCTACTTAAGGGGGTGTAAGAAAAGAATAATGTTGACAATTATGTTGCCTTGCAAATATAATGCAGTGCAGTTTATTCAATTAAATGGGTGGTCCGGGTCAACCCTGCAGGCTGGCATCCTTGCTGACTGTATGAAAGTAATTTGTAATTTACACTTCATTCAATGACAAATTACATGCAATATTGTAATTGAAATACAATTACAATTACTGGACTTAAAATGTAATTCAATTATTATTACAATTACAGAACTTGTAATTCAATTACATAATTCAATTGCATGTATTTCAATTATTAAACAACACTGCTTGAAACATGCACCACGCTGGAGTTCGTGGTATGTCTGCGTTCCGATGGAAAGTTAACAAGTCAATTGTATATTGCATCCGGAAGGCCAAGCTGAGAGAGCTTTTCAGCGAGAATAAAAGTGCCTTACTGAGTCAAAAGCTTTAGCTTAAGAGAAGTTAAGGAAGGCGCTCGCAACATAAGCATCGGCAGGTGCCAATGGCGAGGCAACCTTGGCAATCGGATAATAATGATAATAATAATAATAATAATAATAATAATAATAATAATAATAATAATAATAATAATAATAATAATAATAATAATAATTATTATGTATTGTATGTATGTACAATGTATGTGTTATCAATTATTAATCGAATAATGACCAGGAAAACGACTATCCGTAATTAAGCGTCCTTCTGATGAAGTTCAGAGACCAACTAAGTTTTCAATGCAGTTTCAACATAGCGATCGTTGTGCCACGTAGACAAACAGATGTTTCGGATCATCCGTTAAGATTCAAGTTGCTCAATCGTGTTCTTCCCCTTTATCAGTCATAGTCTCGAACAGTATAATAACCCAGAACCAAATCTAAAATTTTACTGGCCTAAGATGGTGGGTTAGATACTGGGCTAATTAATTAGCATTAATAGTTTAAGCTACCCTCACCTAACTTGCACCACATAACCTCAAATGCAAATAATTAGCACCCTATATAGTATTCCTTAAATTCCTTAAATAATTATTTTTCAACTATTGCCCAATCATTGTCTGAAAAAATTCCAACATCCACTCAATCCTTTAGCAAATACTTGAGCCCTCCTCTCCCCTGCTCCTTTGGTGTAATACCAACTTCTACATACGAACTTCTGTCACTCAGTAACTCTTTTAAACCTACTTGTAGTGCTGGTATTGACGACATAAATCCACTAATTGCCAATGCCACTTTCTCCCATATCGCCCCCATATTAGCTGAGCTTATAAACTGCTCTCTCTCTCTCTCTCTCTCTCTCTCTCTCTCTCTCTCTCTCTCGGTGTTGTCCCCATAAACTTAAGATAGCAAAGATTGTTCCTATTTTCAAAAAGAGTGAAAGAGACGACTCATCAAACTATCGACCAATCTCTGTCCACTCCTTCTTCTCTAAGTATTATGAAAAGATTACGTATGATAGACTAAATAAATTTCTCGTTAGCACTAAAACAGTGGGTTCGTTTCAATATGGGTTTAGGGCTGGTCTCTCTCCATCCATGGCCTTAATGGACATGTACGATAAAATTTCAAACTCATTTGAAAACAATGAATATTCCATTGGTATATTTTTCGATATTGCCACTTGAGGCATTCGACACTGTGAACCACAATATCTTAATTGAAAAGTTATCAGTTTACGGAATTAGAGGTAGTCAGCTAGAATGGTTCAAAAGCTACTTAAGTAACCGTTACCAATGTGTATCCATAAATGACATTATATATCTAACTATGAACAAATTAAACATGGGGTTCCTCAATGATCAATCCTTGGCCCGTTACTTTTTCTGCTCTACATAAATGACCTCCCCAACACCTCCCCTATCTTATCATTCATCTTATTTGCTGATGACACTAATGTCTTTTACTCTAATAAATGCTATAACTCCTTAATTCAGACTGTAAACACTGAGCTAGTAGCGGTTGCTGATTGGTTTACTGCAAACAAGCTCTCCTTGAACCTAAAAAAACTAACTTTATCATATTTGAATCTCGTAGGAAGATGTGCCCTAATAACATTTCTGTGCAAGTGTCTATAAACAACACTATAATATCCCAAGTGAACTCTACTAAGTTTCTTGGTGTAATTATTGATAACCACTTAACGTGGAAAGACCATATTAGTACTATAACGGCCAAGGTTGCAAAAAACCTTGGGATACTAGGTCGCATAATTATCTTATCTACTCTCCCACTATATTCGTACTTCTTTATATTTCTCACTAATTTATCCTTACTTAATGTTTTGCAATGTGGTCTGGGGTTATACGTATAAGTCTAGTCTTAAAAATTAGTGATGTTACAGAAAAGAGCAATCAGGATAATTTCAGGAACACCATATGGTTCTCATACTGACCCTATTTTTCTTATCTTAACTTACTAAAATTTACCAAATTAGATTTTACCAAACTGCTATATTCATGTACCAATACGCTCACAACCTGTTACCCTTGGGATTTGCTCATTACTTCAATGTTGGCACTCACTTTCATTCATATAGTACCAGAGGAGCCTCATCCTATCGTTCCGTCCTTGCCAAATCTAATACTCGTCGCTTTTCAATTAGGTTCAATGGTCCACGGGTTTGGAGTCGCATTCCTCCAACAACTCAACAAGCCCCGAATCTTTATCTCTTCAAAAAATCATTGCGTTCTCACTTAACGAGTGGACTAATTGATGAGGGTTAAGGTTAGGTTTCTCTAGGTTATCAGTCTGAATTAAAATTTATAACCTCGTATATGCTATTCTTGTACTTTAAAGTCCTAGTTGGATTACTCTGCAGCAAACTAGTCTGCTACACTTCAACTTCTTCTCGGCTTCTCTACAGTTTCCTTGTCAACCCTCTTAATTAACTAATTAAGCATATAGTTAAGAATATACCGATCCTGTTTATGAAATTAGATAAAATTGGTGTCCCTATAGCGGGATTTCATCCCTTCTGGGCCTCCCATTTGTCTACGACTGATTATTATGTTCTTCATGTATTTGTCATATGTGCTTCACGACAATAAACAAACTGATTGATTGATTGATTGATTGATTGATTGATTGATTGATTGATTGATTGATTGATTGATTGATTGATTGATTGATTGATTGATTGATTGATTGATTGATTGATTGATATACATTTAGGTCAAAAGATTTGTGTGGTAAAAGGACATCGTTACACTACCCCTGGTGATTTCGCTTACCCTTCGCCACATTCCTCCGTGTCACATTTTGGATCTATGTCCCTTAGGTGTCCTTTGTTGACACTCAATTTGCTTCCCCACCCTGCTGGCGAGGGTTGAGGTCTCCTCCCCTCTCTGGCTTCATAATGCAATATTTTGCGAAAGAGTTTGGTGATCGGGGTGAGAAAGAAGTCATGGTTATCATGCGCCTCGCCTATATCCAGTTCAGCAGCTCCCCCGCTACCTTCCATGCCTCGAGCGGATTATCGCAGTCGGTTACTGAAGTGAAGGCGACATCCGGGAGGACTCGGAGAAGAGTAGCCTGCTGCTGCGGAGTTCTCCTGCGAAACCTGACACGTACGGTGTGCCGGTTCAAGGCATCCACCACTTTCCCCCTTAGCGCCAGGATGGCCACATGGTTGTTCTTTACGGCTGACGTCAGTATTTCACTTGATCGTTACTCTCCTCAGACACAAGCATTCTGTCCAGCGTGCCGTCTCCCCTTGTTGATTGATGGATCAATTGGGTAAAGCCTGTGCGCTCAACAATCTCTCGCTCATCTAACGGATTGAAATGGCCCGTCAGAACTGTTAATGCTCGGTGTCCTCCATCATCGTTCAAGGTCATCAGAACGCTAGTGTTGCATATATGTATGTATGTGCACTTGTTATAGCGCCCCTTCAAGACTTCTACTCAGAGGCGCACCCAACTACAGCGCGGACACTGAATCGGAGTTTCACGCCGAAGCGCATGAGCAATTGCGAGTGAAGGACTTGCCCAGGATCCCTACGCGACGGCTTGAGGTGGATTCAAACCGCAACCCTTCGGCTGCAAGGCACCGAACATACCCCTACACCACCGCGCCCCACGAGGCCGAGGGGACGATATAAAGCCCCGACGTGCATTGCTCTGCTTGAGATTTCGATTCTAATCCAAAGGGGCTCGAGAGTCCATCCATTGTTTTCTCCTGTGATGGTATAGTGTGTCACTGACGAAGGAGAAGCAGCTACACCCTCGGCACGACGGCCAGGACGATCTCGACGATAGAGGCGGAAACCGTCGCCGAGGTGGTTCTTCTTGAAATATGTTTCTGTGACGACTGCTACACCCGCTCCGTGTCCAATTAGCTCTGCGTGTAACTGGTCGAGAACAAAGGGCTTGGCCAGGGAACGAGTTTTTATAATGACAATCATGGGAGGACTGAGGCTGCACCGAGGATAAATCCCTCGAGCCGAAGTGGTCGGATCAAACACCAGAGACGTCAGTGCTCTGGTTCTGCCTTCTTCAACCCCTCGCGCAACTGCATCATGAGCGCATTCACTTCAAAGTCCTTTCGCCAACCTACAACTCCCGCCAATACGTTAAGCCTAAGCACTGTCCAAATTAATTCGATCCTCCATCTTTCAAGCTTTTTCGTCCTCGACAAAACCTGCCTTAGCAGCTCCTCTGCCTCTTCTCTTTGTCTCCGTGTCTATCTAACCAGTGCCGGTATCACGAAATAAAGTATCCGTCCTAAGACTATCCGGGGGATGTATGAATGTATCCCCCCGGATGGAATAAACCGGTTTAGAGTATCGGGGGGGGATAAACCATTCTATCCCCCATCGTCATACGCATCACGATAGCCTCGACGAACAATCCAGTCAAAATCACCAAAAACGAAGTAAATTAATTTCAGGTCGACGTACAAACTAAAGATACGCAACTTAAAATATTTTATGTGTACAATAAATCCAAACAGTACGAGTGAATACACTTAGAAACCTCCAAAAATGCAAACTAAAGCGAATATTCCATTTCGCTAAGGGGGATACTCATGTATGGGGGATACTCTTTTTCGTGACACCGGCTTTAGGTATACAGGCGATAATTATAGGCGGCTGCCTAGAGCGGCACTTTTGAAGGAGCGGCAAATTCTGACAAAATACATGATGGTCACTTCCGTCAAAAAGATGTCATTTATGAGTAAGGGACGGCATTTTTGTCCTAGTCTTGAGCCCAAAATTTCAAAGACTGTCAAAGGCCGCCATTGTATCTCTCTCTAGCTCTTTCTGTATGTCTCTGTTCCTGTCTCTCTCTCTCTGTCTCTCTCTGTCTGTCTGTCTACCTCTCTCTCTTTGGTAACTGGAATCGGAGCATCATCTGACCTCTTATGCCATGCAATGCTCGTGAATAAGCTGGTGCCATGCGGTTAGCTTTACAGTAGAGCTTAATAACTGTGTAGTTTACTATAACGATCACAAAGAAAGGAATAAAAAATGCTAAAAAGTTAAACTAAAAGAAATTTTATACGGATAACTCCAAGTAGGCCCTACTCTCAGAACTTTCAGTGTAGTCGCGTTCAGTATAAGCAGTCGAATTTATTTTTTAGTTTAAGTTATGAAATGTCGTGTGAAGTAATTATCATCGGTTAAGAAAAAGTAACGCAATTAGTAATGCAATTGCGGATTTTTCTGCCTACTTAGTACTTACGAAAGAAGATACATTGCAAACTCCAAAGTTGACACCCGATGAGAGGGAACTATTAAAAAGCCTTAAATGTACATTTTCTTAAACTCTTTTGTGAATATAAGCCCTACTAATAAAATATCATCAAGGGGGAGGTTGGTGAATGGTGATACTCTGGCACGAAGATCAGAAGATCAGCATTGACGCGGAATCGCTTGGCGCCTTGAATGCCTGCCATACAGTTAAATTCGACTCTTGTAATAGCTTGTGATCAATCATCCGTTCATACTTTGACTTGCAATCGTACTGCGTTCACGTCAGTTTGAAATAATAAACGACGATTATTATTATTATGATTAAGTCAAAGGCGTGTTTTGGCAGGATCTAAGCAGAGTTTAACACGCTGAATGTTTCAGCGCTCGCCATGCGATAAAAAGTGAGCCGGTTAGAGCCTCCTCTGAGAATTAGATTGCAACAAGAAGAAGCGGTGAAATACAGAGCGTTATCAATTGATACTAAGTCGCTATAGATATGAAATGCAATTTAAACAATGCAAGCTTTGTGCAAATGTTATTGCTGAGACATCATATATGTTGGTCTCATTTAACTTTCAACAGACAGCCGGTTACCGAGAGGGACTTCTTTCCTCTATTGTAGATATGAAATGCCAATATAATCCATGCAAGGTTTGTGCCAATGTTACTATTGTTGAGACTTGGTAGGCCCTATTTGCATGTCTCATTTTACTTTCATGCTGAGAGGGACTTCTTTCTTAGTAAACTCAAATAGGCCTACGAATTAATTTAAGCTTAATAAAAATGCATTCGGAATTCGTAATTTATCTTAAATAGTAGAATGATGTAGGCCTACCTAGCCAAAATTCGCCAGTTAGACCTCCAAAGCCATTTGCATAGTCATTCCAGTTTCTATCGAAATCGACGCTTCCATCTTTACGTCGCTGAAAAACCTTGACATGAAAAACACACAATAATGATCTTACCATTACATTTTAAAGGAGCAATGTGTTGGAGCAATTTTTGCGACGTGTCTTTATTTTAGTTTGAAACTAGTTCAAGCGACTATAATAATTTTATTCATACGTAACTATCGCAATGCTGATAGATAGCTTAACATTAGCTTACTTTCTTATTTTTCTCTTGCATACATTGGCGATGTCATCTATCTTATTACAGTGGACAGTATCATATAAAGTCTTGTATAAAATGAAGAATTGGAAATGAGGATTGGTCACCACAACCTTGTGTTGGCAATGTTATGCCTTTGTTAGGAGCTGATCGCTGATCTTTGATACTGACCACTGTTTTCTTTTACACTAGGGCCTAATACTGATTATACATCAGAATCAATTCCATTCCAATGCTTGAAATTTGCAAAAGCTATCGTCTTTATTGTACGTGAAAATTTGGCAAAAGTAAAAAATGAAATTTCTTATCGACCTTCTTGTGTGAATAAAAGAAATCTACAATGTAGACTAGCATATTGGCCCTAATGCAGTCTATGAAAATAGCATATGATTCGATATTTTCCTTATTTCATTCTTACCAGCCAACTTTGTCCCACGGTCCTAAAATCGCAATAGACATCCACTTCGATTTTCCTATTCTCGTTGCCAAGATTCACTCGATATACACCGCTGACACTGTTTCCTCTGTCTCGGATATCGGAGCAGTCCTTTGGTTTAGGTTGAAGACTGTGAATGCCTACCAATAAAAAAATGTATGAATTGTTAGTGATAGATGAAATTGAGCGATGGTGTCTAGGAAATTAAGAGCGAGACTTCTATTCAAATTCTCCTTCAACTCTTTCCGATCTTTCACCTGTTTATCATTCATATTATGCACTCATATTATGCACAATTGTAGCTAGTTCGGCTAAAAATTTTCATTTAATTGAAACCCGTCCTTAGTTTTGCCATTGACTGGCAGCAGTTATCATTCATTCATTCAAAAAATGTATATAGCGCACTTTCAAGATTCCTACTCAGAGGCGATCCCTGCGCTATTCTAAATGATGTTAGAGTCAATATGACCAGACAGTCAGTCGTAAACGTACATAACTCGAATAAAAGATGGCTAGAAGAGTCACAAATGACAAGGTCCCGCAAACACGAAGAGCCCAGTCGACGGATTCTCATCCAGAGCTGATGGTTGGCACGTTGCTCGAAGTTCCTGGTCGCGGTAGCGTCGAAGAAGAATGACGACACCAGTTCCTCGCAGGTGGTAGAAGACGTAGCGTAGCGTCCGGGCATCCCTCTGGCACTGGATCTGGAGAAGACGACTTTCGTTGTAGCCGGCAACTGGTCAAATAGTGTCACCGATGTAGAACGGTGGGGGCCATAACTGTTGTACAGGTAACAACCTGAAACCCCTCGGCGTGCGAAACCATTTTGTCGATCACGAGCTAAGGGCTTCGATTGCTTGTTAACGTCCGAAAATCGTCCAAAACACACCAGAAACAGCGACGGAAGAGAGAAATCTCTCCACGGACGCATACTAGGCAATTTTGAAAATCGAATAACAAAACTAGTCCAGCAAGAAGCGAGTTCGATCGCCCAAATGGTCAAAATTAACAAGCAGATTAAACATGCGGCCATCTTGGCAGTCACGTGCGCAGGAATTTATGTTTTCATATTTAATCATATCGACAACGCACCGCGTTGTCTGATGCTTCACCAGCACAAGAGCTCTACCAGTTAGAAAAACGAGCAGCAGCATGGCCGTTCTATAATTACGGGTCTAGGTTTGCTATTGATACTCTACGCTCGTTTTGCTTCTGCTGGAGAAATTGGAAGCGATCCATTTGTTTCGAGTTTGTTTATCTAGATGCGGATGTGCCCACTGTTGTAGAAGAACTGATAACTAAACTTCGATTCCCAACTGCATCTCTCATGCAAGCGAGAAACTGACTCAAAAAGTAGCTGAGATTAGATCAGTAGTCGTGTCCATATATCTAAGTAATTTCTTTTACATATACAGTCACTTATGCTTAAGTTGTAGACTAGAGGACGGAAATATTGTCAATGTCTGTCCGTGAACTCCTCCTTCCAGTGGGGTACTACTGGGTCTTCATCTTGCCGATGATAACGCTTGCAATTGGATGGGCGCGAACCGCATATGCTAGAAAAAGAGGGTCGGAAACTTTTCATTGTTTCTATACATGTATGCATGTATCTGGAGAGTATGTCAAAAAGCGCTGTCTAAATTAACCTAAGCGGTGAAGTTTTAAAGTTAACCTGCAGGCAAATAATGTAATGTAATGTAATTAGTAATTTATATAGAGCAGCTCACAGCCGTGACCATTCAGTAGCGCTCCCAGTGCAAGAACCCCGAGAGAAGAAGGTTTTAAGAACAAAGAGAGATTAAGACAATGATCCAGAAAGGAAAGTCTCACGCAGAGTGAAGGAAGGGCATTCCATAAGGAGGGCCCAGTGATGTAATAAAATGAAATAATGTTCATACAACATGAACAGTTGGTTGACTGGTTAGTAACTGCTTGAGTTTTGTAATTGTAATTGTTATTACGACGATTTTAATTGTTATTACGACGATAGCGCAATCGACCGTGGTCAGGTTACTCTTCTTGCTCTCTTTGACGTAAGCTCTGCCTTTGACTCTGTGGACCACTCCATTCTCTTACAGCGCCTCTCTACTTCCTTTGGCTTGGTGGACCAGCCTCTGGATTGGCTTACATCTTTCTTAACTGACCGCTCAAACTGTGTAGTCCTTGGTTCGTCCAGGTCTCTTTGGGTCCCTGCTCCTTTTGGGGTGCCCCAGAGTTCTGTCCTGGGCCTACTGTATACCTTCGGGGCTGCTGATGTCTGCCCCTTGCTGGCATCTCATAGGCTTCTTCAGCAACTATTTGCCGATGATGTGCCAAGCCTACATTCGCACACACATTCGAGCGGATGCGGTGGCTACTGTAAGCCAGATGTGTCTGACTATGGATGTCCTCTCTTCTTGGATCCGCCATCCAACTGGCTTCTCTTAAATTAGCTAATTCGGACGCCCTTATTTGGCTGGGTGGCCGTGACAACTAGCTGGGTATCGACCTTTCCCAACTTACTCTGCTCTTTCCTCAATAACTCTGTTACTCCTGCGATGCTGTTTGGGACTTACTCTTGACTCTCTAACTATACTTTGTCTCAACATGTGAACCTGGTTGCACGGAGTTGTTATTATCAGCTTCGTCAGCTTCGAGTGGTCTCTCACTCTCTCTCTCACGAAGCGGTCGTGGTCCTTGTTCAAGCCTTTGTTACCAGTCGAATTGACAACTTTTGCTCCCTGGGTTGCTGGCCTTCCTCTAGGGGGTTCTGGGGCGACTAGATCCCGAGTTCTGCGCTCGGCTGCGGTCTCATTGGACAACTTCTAAGTCTCTCCTGTCTTGCATACTCTCCGTGAACGTTGCACTGGCTGCCGATCTCCAGCGGAGGAATACCGCACTGCTGCTGTGGTTTCTCGCTGACGTTCTTGGCTGTGCTCGCATCCCTTGCGTGATCTTTGTCGCCCAGTGTCCGACGTTGCAGCACGTCGGGCGCTTCGTTCTACGACGGCGAGATGAGCTCCTAGTTCCACGGGCACGCAGGGGACTGGCTTAAGCAGCGCCGTGCTTTTTCGGTTGTGGGACCTTCCATCTGAATGACGATGCCCTCAGCTCCGCTCTTTACTTGTGAGCCATCCGGCAGGGTTCTGCCAGTCCCTCAGTCTTTTTCTTTACGCAGAGTGAAGGGAATGGCATTACATAAGGAGGGTCCAGTGATGTAATACAATGAAATAATGTTCATACAACATGAAAAGTTGGTTGACTGGTTAGTAACTGCTTGAGTTTTGCAATTGTAATTGTTATTACGACGATTTATATAGGCCTAGCGTCGTCGGTTGCAAACTACTTTAAGACGCTTCACAAAACTGTAGAGAGAATACAATCAACGCAAATGTTAATGCTCGTAGTTCATAATGTTATGTAATAATAATAATAATAGGCCTAAAAATAATAATAATAATAATAATAATAATAATAATAATAATAATAATAATAATAATAGGCCTAATAATAATAATAATAATAATAATAATAATAACGTGGAAACCATATCTATAATTCGAGCGTGGATGTCCGGAGTTGGGCCTGAGCTTGAATCGCACAAAATGCGAGATCATCGCACACCCGGGGTGGAGCTCGAATATGACGCCCTCAGACAGTTCGCCCGCATTGATCCGGATTCCGCCATGCTACTGGGTTCGCCGATCTTAGCTTCGGACGCCCTTCGTGTGGCTCTGGAGGAGCGTGAGGAGGAGCTGGGCCGGGACCTTGACCGGCTGGCTCTGAAAGGTAGACAAGACGCCCTGTTACTCCTGCGATGCTCTTTGGGATCACCAAAGCTGCTCTACACCATGAGATGCTCACCATGTGACGGCCACCCGGGCCTGGAGTTCCACGATCGCCGCCTTCACAATGGATTAGAAGCGATTCTCAACATCAAGTTTACAGTATCTCAGTGGCGACAGGCGACTCTCCCCATCAAGATGGGTGGCTTGGGCGTTCGTAGGGTGTCCTCGCTGGCACTTCCCGCCTTTTTGGCCTCGGCCGCGGGCACCCTCGAACTTCAGTCGTCCATTCTTGGAGAGCTCTCCTCAACGGCAGACATCCGATTCCTGTCCAGTCTGGAGGAATGGAGGAGTAGGACAGGGATCAGCGCTGACGCCTGCGAGACGCCCCGCTCCCAGGCCGGATGGGACCTACCCCTCATTTTGAGGGAGGTGGCCGAGGTGGAGGCAAACCTCGTGGATCCCGTAGAGCGGGCGAGATACAAGGCAGTCTCGGCGCAGCACGCAGGGGACTGGCTGTATGCGTTGCCGATCGCCACCTGTGGCCTTCGTCTGAGCGACGATGCAGTCAGGATCGCCGTTGGTCTGAGACTGGGCGCAGCCATCTGCCAACCACATTCACGCAGATGTGAAGGGAATGGCATTACATAAGGAGGCAATCCAGTGATGTAATACAATGAAATAATGTTCATACAACATGAAAAGTTGGTTGACTGGTTAGTAATATGCTTGAGTTTTGCAATTGTAATTGTTATTACGACGATTTATATAGGCCTAGCGTCGTCGGTTGCAAACTACGTTAAGACGCTTCACAACACTGTAGAAAGAATACAATCAACGCAAATGTTAATGCAGGAGATTACGTAATAATAATAATAATAATAATAATAATAATAATAATAATAATAATAATAATAATAATAATAATAATAATGCGGCGGATAATAATAATAATAATAATAATAAGGACAATAACAATAATAATAATAATAATAATAATAATTTATTAATTCAAACTGACAATTACGCTGGGATGATTACAATGCCAATATGAACGGACGATCACAAGTTGTTACAGAAGTCGAATTTAACTGTATTCGAATTCAACTGTATTCGACCAACGCGAAGCAGCACATCACGTTCCTACATCTCATCTTTACCAATGCGCCATCTCGCATCCGGGGGGATGCATTCTATCCCCCATCGTCATACGCATCACGATAACCTCGACGACAATCCAGTCAAAATCACCAAAACGAAGTAATATTAATTTCAGGTCGACGTACAAACTAATAATACGCAACTTAAAATAATTTTATGTGTACAATAATCCAAACAGTACGACTGAATAACACTTAGAAACCTCCAAAAATGCAAACTAAACGGAATATTCCATTTTCGCTAAGGGGGATACTCATGTATGGGGATACTCTATTTCGTGACAATAATTTAGGTATACTAGGCGATAATTATAGGCGGCTGCCTAATAATAATTTTCAAGGGGCGGCAAATTCTGACAAAATACATGATGGTCACTTCCGTCAAAAAGATGTCATTTATGAGTAAGGAACGGCATTTTTTGTCCTAGCCTTGAGCCCAAAATTTCAATTTAACTGTCAACGGCCGCCACTGTATCTCTCTCGCTCCATCTGTGTGTCCTACATCTCATTTTACCAATGCGCCATCTCGCAAATGATAGGCTGAGTGAACCTTTTGGGAGGGTGCGGGAAGCGATCCCGCTTCCTACTGCTTTTAAAAATTTTTTGAAAGAGAGGGACTTCTGGTTTCCTGAATAGGTGCAGGAAGACTGTTCCAGGCACGTGAACCAGCGACCCGAAAGGCTCGTCACCAGCTTTAGTTTTAGTGGCTGGCACAAAAACATCAGCGGACTTTGATGATCGCAACCGCAACCTATTGGCATCGTCCGATAGGGGCCTGATGTTGGCTAAATAGAGAAATAAGTAAGTAAGTAAGTAAGGTAAGTAAAGTAAGTAAGTAAGTAACTATATTCTTTATTCAACCAATTGCATATCCGCACTTTGGTGTACATACATTTATACAGAGTATAACATTCTTATTATAAACGATCTGCGTGAGAGATTGTCCGCTTGTGGAATAAAACGGTCATGTAATCTCGGGCGCAGGGTGTAGGGGAGCGGCTTTTTGGGGGGGAGTAGCCCATGGAGTACATGCCCCGGGTTTCCTAGGACCGCAGAGAAGAGGCGTGAGTCAGCAGTGTTGCAAAGATGCTCAAACGATGGACTGTCTGTAGCCTATAATTAATATATAGCTTTTTAGCTTAGTCGAACTTGGCTGAGAAGGCCTTACGTACGATAAGTGTTGTTGAAAATATTGACACTGGACACATGGTAGTAAATAGATTAAAATAATATTGAAAACATAAGTCAATCCTGTACAACAATTATAGCAAATCCTATCTACCTATAGTGGCGTATTTAATCTACAATAAATAGATTATTATGAGGCTTATCTGATTCCCCATTACAAGTGCACGTGGATCCCATGTCGAAGTTATCGTAGAAGAATTCTTGGATTGGTCTCACGTAGTCGTAGATACTCGAGGTTCAATCGCTGGTCTCGAATACGTACATCACTTCTCCGTCTTTGAAAGTCAAGGTAGCGTAGAAATATCCGAATCCACACGTAGGAAGATAGTCTCACGCTTTAAATTCCTCACAACTAACCGTCCAATTGGCTCGCAGTTGGCTCCGAATGACGATCGCTCCCAAACAACCTCGCAACAGTAATTCCAGTTGAATGTTAGTCTTTCCAAGCTTACGCCGGAACGAATGACTTAGCAATCCCACTGTTTTACTCCGTTACACATCCACTTTCTCTCAACAGTAACTACAGCAGAACGACAGTCTTTCCTAACTTTCGCAGGAACGATTGACTTCGAATCTCGCCGTCTTACTTCATCGAATAATGTCGTGGCAACGCCTCACTACCACCGACGCTCGCAAGATTAAAGTTCGCTCGAACTCCACTTCGATCGAAACACTTTAAATCCTGGATTCACCGTGATCGCTCCTAATAAAGTCGATCCACGTATATCTCCGCAACTCAAACGATGCTGCTGTTTCCTTCCTTTCTCGGCAATTCTTTTCACCACTCTCATCACTTCAACTTACCACGTCTCAACTGTCATTACCGGTAGTGAGGTGGCTTAGTGAAATTATCGTTACCTGGCGGATAAAAGCACCAAATTTGGCATGAAGATCCGTTATGGTCTACTAAGTAAAGTTGGAATAGGAGCCCTCTGAAATTAATAAGCGTTTTTATGTAAAACACAAAAACCAAGGTCAAAAGGTCAAACTCAAGGGAAAAAGCCACAACTCAGCTAAATATTATTCTATTTGGGTGATTCTTGTACCCATTTGATCGTACCAGTAAGGGCTACATCAGAGAAAGACATAGAACTAGAAGGCTAACATAATTCAAGGTCATTTCAAGGTCAAAAGGTCAAAATCAAGAGCAAATTGGCAATAGCTAAGCAAAATTTTTCTTCATCTTGATAATTCTTAGTTATGGCAGTTCTGCATTGATTTCGACCTTTGGCCTTGAAATTAACCCAAGGTCATTTCAAGGTCAAAAGGTCAAAATCAAGGGAAAATGACCATAACACAGAATCACCAAAATAAAACAACATTTGGCTGAGTTTTAGCCATTTCCAGACATTTTGTTCAATCTAGATGAGTCAGAATTATGGCAATTCTCTGTTGATTTTGACCTTTGACCTTGAAATTAACCCAAGGTCATTTCAAGGTCAAAATGTCAAAATCAAGGAAAAATGACCATTACACAGAATCACCAAAATAAAACAACATTTGGCTGAGTTTTAGCCATTTCCAAACATTTTCCTCTACAAATTTACCTTTTTCACCTTAAGATGACCTCAGATTGTCTTATATTTAACAGCCTTGTTTCAATGTGGCAGAGCTCTGTATAACCGGACACGGTCTTTAAAGGGAGAAATGCTAAGTTTACACTAAACGATGTCATTGTTCTGTGATGCTTACTGCAGTAACACAAAGATTGCACAGTTCTATTTAGTATGCCTGCAGTTGCACTTGCACAGTGGGGTGGCAGTTTGTCCATTGCTCGATTCTTCTGACAGAAGAGTTCTGTTCTTGTCTCGTTGACCGTGGACAAATGACTAGTTCTGTCCTAGAGAACGACAGTAAGTCTTTCGAGTCTCTGTAATGGATCAGCGTCGACATTCAGGCGCTGGAATGGATGACTGGCCAGATACACAAATGTATCAGTAACGTCTTTATATGCCTGCCATGCCTGCCAAACCGACTTCTTCCTCTTACCTCTGAAGGCAGATGTTGTGTCACACCCCGATAAGCTGACGACCTGTAGGCTGTCGCTGGAAGTTCTTCTGTGATGAGAGACCCTGTTCATAGTGACGAAAGTTCTCCGGATTCTCTATGTCATCATCCGGAAGGTATTCTTCCTCGAACTGCATCAGCATTTTTGCCATCTCCGGCCCGACAACATCCATCGTCGGAAAGCAACAGGATTTTGCGTGAGCCCAACAGCACCACCCAAACCTTTGACATTCTTGTTTTCCTGTTCGTGGGCTTGATCAAATGGAATTGCCGAGAAGTTATTGGTTGTTTTAGAAATGACCCAACTAGAACACTTCTCAAACTCACCCTTGATAGTG
This sequence comes from Aporrectodea caliginosa, assembly GCA_020284085.1. Taxonomy (NCBI): domain Eukaryota; kingdom Metazoa; phylum Annelida; class Clitellata; order Crassiclitellata; family Lumbricidae; genus Aporrectodea; species Aporrectodea caliginosa. The sequence goes on from JACEVL010002348.1 coordinate 16,381, forward strand.
TCAGGCAAGGACTTCATGTCTCTGATGTGAATAGGCATCCATCTGGAGTAGTTTACATGATCCAAGGCAAAGAACAGCGATGTGAGTTCCTCCAACACTTCGACATACAGGTCAAAATTCTTCTCCCTGTGGGCCCTAACGAATATAAGAATGAGGGTTTCATACTTCATGATCAAGTACCAATACATGAAAGTTGGACTCCTCTTCTTCATGTCGTTTCTCCAAGCCGCGGCAGACTTTTCGTCCGTGTGGCCCTCGCTGAGCAATAAAGCCTCTTGTTGAAGATTGTGTAGGGCCAAGAGAGTTACTTGATGTGCATGCCTGGTTCGAGTTAAATGTGCTGCCTTCATATATGAGTCAGCCATACCAGAGGATGCTACGTCTGCCTCTGTTATGGCTGTAGTCCACCCAGAGCCCTCCAAGATATCCCCCAGTGTGTTCCAGAGGGCCATCTCCGTATGCACTATGCAGTCCACCTAGTATAACGACATGCACTCTCTCACCATGAGTGTCTGGCCATCTCCACTGTACAAACTTAGCTAGGGCAAACAGAGGCTGGTCAAATGCAGTAACTGGGATCTGTCCTGGATTCAGAAAATCAACAGCTTGTCTAACAACGTCCATGCCATGTTTGATCATAGCCGGAGTGGCAAATTTCTCATAGAACAGAGGAAGTAATGCACACAGAGCTGGAGAGTCTTCCATCGGAGGTAGCATAGAGGCGTGATATGCAGCCCATGCAATGGCATCTCCACTGGTGAGCTTTTCTGTCTGCAGACGTTGCAGTGCATGCTCGAGCCAACGCCGTTCTCCGGTTCTGGCCTGATCTAAGCAGCGCTGTAGAGGGAACACGTCACATTCTGGCACAGCAACATCAGTGTTCTTGAAAGCTACCGCTGGTACAGACGCATAGCTGTCAGGAAGAGAGTGCTTTTCTTTGCCGGAAGGTGGTATTATAATGGATGGTCTACTCTTCCCAGGTTCTGTCTTGGTTGGCATCTACTTGATACACGCTATATTTCGTCATATACGTCGGCATGCTTCAATTTTGGTGTTTACATAACAATTTTCAACAATTTCAGAGTGCTCCTAAGACAATCTGAGGTCATTTTAAGGTGAAAAAGGTAAATTTGTAGAGGAAAATGTTTGGAAATGGCTAAAACTCAGCCAAATGTTGTTTTATTTTGGTGATTCTGTGTAATGGTCATTTTTCCTTGATTTTGACCTTTTGACCTTGAAATGACCTTGGGTTAATTTCAAGGTCAAAGGTCAAAATCAACAGAGAATTGCCATAATTCTGCTGACTCATCTAGATTGAACAAAATGTCTGGAAATGGCTAAAACTCAGCCAAATGTTGTTTTATTTTGGTGATTCTGTGTTATGGTCATTTCCATTGATTTTGACCTTTTGACCTTGAAATGACCTTGGGTTAATTTCAAGGCCAAAGGTCGAAATCAATGCAGAACTGCCATAACTAAGAATTATCAAGATGAAGAAAAATTTTGCTTAGCTATTGCCAATTTGCTCTTGATTTTGACCTTTTGACCTTGAAATGACCTTGAATTATGTTCGCCTTCTAGTTCTATGTCTTTCTCTGATGTAGCCCTTACTGGTACGATCAAATGGGTACAAGAATCACCCAAATAGAATAATATTTAGCTGAGTTGTGGCTTTTTCCCTTGAGTTTGACCTTTTGACCTTGGTTTTTTGTGTTTTACATAAAAACGCTTATTAATTTCAGAGGGCTCCTATTCCAACTTTACTTAGTAGACCATAACGGATCTTCATGCCAAATTTGGTGCTTTTATCCGCCCGGTAACAATAACGTTGAAATTCAGCGCTAAGCCACCTGACTACCGGTCTTTAACCGTCCCTGTGTTTCTATTCACCTAGCGTCATTGGTCGCTTAGCAACATAGCACATCACGTGACATTTAAATTACGTTTAAAAGCCTCTTACCTAGTCTAATATCATATTTATGTATCGCCACTACATCTTTTATATATCGCCACTGAAATTGACTAGCTTATACTAATATTATATTAATTAATTAGTTAAACATGGCATTTGATAAGATTTAATCGCTACAAATAGGCCCCCTCTTAAAAAGACTGTTTACAGGCTTTCTATCTCTAACCTACTTATCAAATGACTTGTCATTCACTAATTTAAATAAGAATAACTATTTATACATACTTACAAACAAACTATCTCATCTAAACTTAACATACTTCTACTTATTCTATATACATCTATATACCTTACTTTCTTACCTATCTTAATAAATCTTAATTCTAAACTGATCCTCTACTTAAGTAATCAGATATCACATTGTTACATCCTTTGATATAATTGATTTTGAAGCAATAATTCTGTAATGCAAGACTCCACCTCATCACTCTAGCATTCTTCATTCTCCCTTCCTTCATGTATCTGCAATCCACAATGATCTGTTTCAATCACAAACTGTTTCCCAAATAAATATCTATCAAACTTCTCAATGCCCCACATTATGGCTAAACATTCTCTTTCTTCCACTGAATATCTTCTTTCTCTATCTAGTAACTTCCTACTTGCGTATGCAATAGGGTGATTTACATCCTCGTATTTCTGCATTAACACACAACCTATTCCTATACCAGATGCATCCGTCTGAATCGTAAATTCCTTACTTAAGTCAGGTAACCTCACTATAGGTTTACTTGCTAACGCCTCCTTCA
>JACEVL010002349.1:0-18733 GCA_020284085.1 Aporrectodea caliginosa
GCAACGGGCACGAGGCATCCGAGGCAGCGAGGCACGAGGCATCCAAGGCAACGGGCACGAGGCATCCGAGGCAACGAGGCACGAGGCAGGCGACGGGCACGAGGCATCCGAGGCAACGGGCACGAGGCATCCGAGGCAACGGGCACGAGGCATCCGAGGCAACGGGCACGAGGCATCCGAGGCAACGGGCACGAGGCATCCGAGGCAGCGAGGCAGGCATCCAAGGCAACGGGCACGAGGCATCCGAGGCAGCGGGCACGAGGCATCCGAGGCAACGGGCACGAGGCATCCGAGGCAACGGGCACGAGGCATCCGAGGCAACGGGCACGAGGCATCCGAGGCAACGGGCACGAGGCATCCGAGGCAACGGGCACGAGGCATCCGAGGCAACGGGCACGAGGCATCCGAGGCAGCGAGGCACGAGGCATCCAAGGCACGGCCACGGGCATCCGAGGAAACGAGGCATCCGAGGCAGCGAGGCACGAGGCATCCAAGGCAACGGGCACGAGGCATCCGAGGCAGCGAGGCACGAGGCATCCAAGGCAACGGGCACGAGGCATCCGAGGCAACGGGCACGAGGCATCCGAGGCAACGGGCACGAGGCATCCGAGGCAACGGGCACGAGGCATCCGAGGCAACGGGCATCCGAGGCATCCGAGGCACAGGCAGGCATCCTGAGGCAACGAGGCAACGAGGCATCCGAGGCAACGGGCACGAGGCATCCGAGGCAACGGGCACGAGGCATCCGAGGCAACGAGGCACGAGGCATCCGAGGCAACGGGCACGAGGCATCCGAGGCAGCGAGGCACGAGGCATCCAAGGCAACGGGCACGAGGCATCCGAGGCAACGGGCACGAGGCATCCGAGGCAGCGAGGCACGAGGCATCCAAGGCAACGGGCACGAGGCATCCGAGGCAGCGGGCACGAGGCATCCAAGGCAACGGGCACGAGGCATCCGAGGCAACGGGCACGAGGCATCCGAGGCACGGGCACGAGGCATCCGAGGCAGCGGCACGAGGCATCCAAGGCAACGGGCACGAGGCATCCGAGGCAACGGGCACGAGGCATCGAGGCACGAGGCATCCGAGGCAGCGAGCACAATCAAGGCAACGGGCACGAGGCATCCGAGGCAACGGGCACGAGGCATCCGAGGCAACGGGCACGAGGCATCCGAGGCAACGGGCACGAGGCATCCGAGGCAACGGGCACGAGGCATCCGAGGCAACGGGCACGAGGCATCCGAGGCAACGGGCACGAGGCATCCGAGGCAACGGGCACGAGGCATCCAAGGCAACGGGCACGAGGCATCCGAGGCAACGAGGCACGGCACGAGGCATCCGAGGCAGCGAGGCACGAGGCATCCAAGGCAACGGGCACGAGGCATCCGAGGCAACGAGGCACGAGGCATCCGAGGCAACGGGCACGAGGCATCCGAGGCAACGGGCACGAGGCATCCAGGCAACGGGCACGAGGCATCAGAGGCAGCGAGGCACGAGGCATCCGACGGCACGAGGCATCCGAGGCAACGGGCACGAGGCATCCGAGGCAACGGGCACGAGCACCAGGCCGGACGAGGCCAGCGAAGCGAGGCGGAGCGAGGCACCCAAGGCAAAGCAGGCACCCGTAGCAAAGCGAGGCCGCGCGGCAACATCAAAGCAGGCAACATCAAAGCCAACAAGCCAAGCCGGGCCAGAGTAGACCCGCAGACGGGACAAAGAAAGGGGCGGAGCGAGGCCAACAAGAATAGCAAAGAAAACCCGGGCAGCAAGGTAGCGAGGCGTGCTTCGTCCACCCCCTAACCGCTACAATACTTTTATGAAATACTTTTCAAAAGTATTTTTTGAAAATACAAAATAAAATAGTGCCCATCACTGGGAGAAGTGAAAGGTCCAAAAAGACTTCCGGTAGGATGTGTCCACCCAAACAAGGCAGTTACCCATTAGGGAAAGGATTTTGAACTGTACCCGCTGTTGGATAGGGAGCCAGTGAATGGCATCCCGAATTTAGCCTGAGATGTGAGCAAACTTTGGAATGGCGCCTATAAGCTGAGCAGCTGCATTAAGAATAGACTGGAGTTTGTGAGTATTAGAGGTGGAGAGTCCAATGTATGCAGCGTTCCCAAAGTCGACCCGAGTGCAGATCAAAGCGTGGATCAGAGTAGTAATGGCATGCAGTGAAAGAGAGCTGCGAATGGAACGTAGTTGGCGCAGATGGTAGAAGCAAGATCTGGAAACCGAGTTGACCTGGTCAGTAAAAGAAAGGGAAGGATCCAAGACAATTCCCAGGTCACGAACAGAAGAGGAGAAGTGGATGTGGGGAGAATCTGCCGGGGCAGCCGGGGCACGTGCCCCCCAATAATTGAGATGGTGGGGCATTGCCCCACCAATAAATCCAGAGGAGAATTTCTTAAAATATTAAAAACTTCGTCAGAAACAGAGACAAAGAACTTAAATACTATCAGAAATTCCATAATGAAAACCAAGATTTATTTATATCTTCAATGTTTTCAAGTCTTCAAGGCTTCAATATGAAACAAATTTACATGTAAGCAAAAAGCAACCATTTCAGACTGAAACTGTTCTCGTTCTCGTCTCTACGCTGGATAACATCTTCTCGTCTATTGACAATGGAAATTCCTGCCTCTCACTATGCCTTGACCTCAGTGCAGCCTTCGACACCATAAACCACCAGCTACTCCTTTCAAGACTCACCAAAAGGTTCTGTGTCCCCTGGGACTGCCTTAAACTGGTTAGCTTCTTACGTAGATGACCGTATCAGCAGGTGGGCATCGGAACCGCTCGATCTTAGCCTGCTGTTTACACTGCTGGAATGCCACAGAGGTCTGCCCTCGGTCCTTTATTATTTAGATTCTCTACTTCCCAATCAGTCGTACAGCTAATCACTTTGGAGTCCAATTACAATGTTCCCGGATTGTAATCGTAATCTCGGAACTTCTACAGCGCCCACAAAGTGAAGTCGCGGGAACCAGCTTATTCACAGACGCTCTATCAAAACAAAATCGATAGGCAGGGGGTCAAAATCCAGAGAGTCAGGCAGGCAGGCGGCTAAGGTGGATGGTGTTTGGTGTTGAGACGGAGAGGTAGGCAGGGAGAAGTGTTGGATTCAGGATAGGATTTGTCAAAAAGCAGTGTTTTCAGTTTCGAGTGAAAGACCTGTGACTGGAGAGATAGCGAGAGGTGGAGTTTTAGTGACTTCGTAGGATGGGTCAGATATTTATCGTAGTGCTGGCGGAAGTTTGTTCCAAAGAGGTGGATGATACTCAGCTCCATCTTGCTCTGTCACACACCGATCAGCCTGGTAAACAGAAACGTTTCATGGCTTGTTTCAATGGTTTGACCATAAACCCAGACAAATCTGAGGCAATTCTGTTCGGTTCGCGCCAACGACTGCGTTCTCTTCGTAGTTCAAATTCACTTCCTTCCTTCAAAAAGCGGCTCACAACTCACCATTTCCCCTTCGATTTCAAGCACTTGGATAATTATAACTGCATCTCCTAGCGGTTGACGAGCGATAAGCGTCGTTGATTCACATTTCGGTGTGACCTTGCACACGTTACAAATTTAATAATTATAATAATAATAATAATAATTTTATTTCTGTCTCCGGACAATTTTTGTATCACCTGAGGGATCATATATGATATATAATAATAATAATAATAATAATAATAATAATAATAATACTGATAGTACGTAATAATAATAGTCTAATGAAAATAATAATAATAATAATAATAATAATAATAATAATAATAATAATAATAAAAATAATAATAATAATACTGATAGTAATAATAATAATAATAATATTTATTTATTTTCTACAATAAAAATAATAATAATAATACATTAATGTAATACCGGAAGCGCTCATGATGCGATCAGTTTTCGCGTTCTGATTGTCCAGACCCCATGCCCCACCAATATTTTGGACAAGTTTACGCCAGTGAAGTGGATGTGGGGAAATCTGAGATGAAGGGAAACAGTATCAATCTTATTGAGCTGAAGACGGCCACCAAGCCATATGAATTGTGTCTTGTCAGGATTCAGCCGCAGGCGGTTAGAGGAGAGCCATGCGTCTATGGCAGAGGAAGCCTCTAACAACCGCTCTACCATTTGAACTTGAGCAGAAGCCTGCTGGGTACTCTTCTAATAGTGCCACTGTTTCAGCTGAACTAGAACATGTGACAAATTGGGCAAAAGCATGCAACCTAAAACTAAACCATAAAAAGACGCAAGAGATGATTGTAAGAGGGATCGGGAGGAGAGGGCGGGTGTCAGCCCCTGCGGTCACCTCGGGAGTGACCAGAGTACATAGCATGAAGGTACTGGGGGTTATGCTCACTGAAACTTTAAGTTTTGAGATGCACATTGCCCAAATATGCTGCAGGGCTAGGCAATCCATGTATGCCCTGCGCATACTAACTGCCCATGGTCTATCTGGCCCTGGGCTTTACGATGTGGTGAGGGCGACAACGGTGGCACGCCTGTTGTATGCTGCTCCGGCATGGTGGGGCTTTGCCATTGTGAACAAATGTTTTGCATACATAATGAGCACAGGTGTTCTTTAGGTTGATATATATATAATGTGTATCGATTGTTAAGCGTTTTAGTCTTAGGCCTTAGTTGCGCTGTCGGCTCGTGGGCGCTTGGCCTAAAGTAGCCTAAACATTGGCTGACGGTAGATTGTTTTACACGTGCAGTTAGCGCGCCAAACTTAGAAACTGCTGATGACAGTAAATTTGAACAATACAGTGTAGTACAGTTGTTGTAAGGCAAGAGTTGAGTTGTTGTTATTAAACTGTGTTTGAAGAAAGAAAGAAACATTCAAAGAACTGTGTCAATTTAATTCTTAAACAGTTAGAAGACGTTGAGCAATTTATATGTAGAGATAAGGAAAGTTCTTGAGGTAGGTCACAACTAAGAAAGAAAAGAGTTGGTGACATAATTGGTGGCAGCAGCGGTGGAATTCGAAACAACGTCGGAAGGATTCGAAACAACGTCTGGGATTCGAAACAACGTCTGGGATTCGAAACAACGTCGACTGGTGAATACGCATTCAAATCATTGGTAAATCTACGACAACGAAAGCCTCAACGACAAAGGTATAAAAGTTTGTTGTTATCAAACAAAGAACAATCCCCAATACTTCAAACACAAAAGAAAATTCGTGTTTTCCAGAAAGGACAGCACTGAAGTAAAGAAGTAAGATGGAGAAATTAAGTGTCAAGAAACAAGCAGAACTGAAGAAGATGTCTTCTGAAAGATTAAAACAGCGCTTGTTAAAGGCTGGTTTTGAAGAAGAGAAACTGGAAGATATGTCACGTGAAGACATGCTAGAAGCGCTAGCTGAAGTCTGGCTTAAAGAAGAAGCAGAAGAAGAAGGTGCTGTCGGTGGTGCTGTGGAAAAGGTTACTGAGAAACCGCCTGGGCCTATGTCTATGGAGACGATGATGCAATGGATGATGATGACAAGACAAGAAGAGAAAGAAAGAGAGGAGAAACGGAGACAAGAAGAGAAAGAGAAAGAGGAGAAACGGAGACAAGAAGAGAAAGAAAGAGAGGAGAAACGGAGACAAGAAGAGAAAGAAATGCGACAGGAAGAATTACGTCTTCAAAGAGAAAAAGAAGAGAAAGCAGAAAATGTACGACAGGAAGAATTACGTCTTCAGAGGGAAAAGGAAGAGAAAGCAGAAAATGTACGACAGGAAGAATTACGTCTTCAAAGAGAGAAGGAAGAGAAGGCAGAACGTCTTCAGAGGGAAAAAGAAGAGAAAGCAGAACAAGTTCGTGTAGCAGAACTTGAGTTGCAAAAGCAGCAATTTGAGATTCAATTAGAGCAATTGAGAAGAGATAGAGAAGATGCTGAAAGGAGAAGATTAGAGCAGATGATTGAATTTGAAAGGGCGCGGAAAAGTGACGAAGAGATACGTCAGCAACAGATTGAAGAGAAGAGACTACGTGAAGAAGAAAAGGAAAAAGTGCGAATTTCCGAGTGGGAACGAGCAGAACAGGTTAGACAAGAAGAACTGAAATTACAGAAAGAAAGCATGGAGAAGGCGGAAGCGGAAAGACAAGAACGTTTAAAGTTGGAACAACAAAAAATAGCATTAAAAGAAGCACAACTCAAAGAGGAGAAACAAAATAGAGAAGCACAAGAACAAAGAAGGCAAGAAGAACGAGAAGAACAGAAAAGGAAACAGGAAGAAAGTGAAACGATGGTTTCGAAAATAAAGAAAATTGGTGATGCCATGAAACATGTGTTACCTAAAATGCCAAACGATATGATGGAGGTGCCATTATATTTCGAAACGGTTGAGAATGCGTTTCGTAGTTTCAACGTGCAAGAACAATTCTGGGTGAAGTTACTATTGCCATTGATGACTCCGAAAGCTAGAACTGTTCTAAACAGATTGTCATTCGCTGATTTAGACGATTATCAGATCGTGAAAGAACACTTGTTAAAAGAATTCAAGTTGACACCGAGAGAGTATAGATCGAAGTTTATTGATGCGAAGAAGACAGCTGAAGAAACGTATACAATGTTTACAGCAAGGCTGAAGAACTTGTTGAACTATTATGTGAAAAGTCGCAAAGTGGATAAGAATTTTGAGAAGTTGTTTGATTTGTTAGTGGCGGATAAGTTGAAAGAATCACTACCACCAGGTCCACTACAGTTTGTATTGTCGAAGGAAGGAACTGATTGTTACGAAGCTAGTGTTGTGGCAGACCTAGCGGACATTCATGTGAATAATAGAATTGGTTTGGCAATTCCGAATAAGACAAGTTTTGGTTTTGTACCCAATGTAAAAAGAAATCAACAGTTCACTCCAAATTTTGGTTTTCATTGGAAGAGTAATCAAGAAACAGGAAATCAGTTCAGAAGTACAGAAGTGAAACCAAATTATCCGGTAGTTCACGAGAATAAAGAGTCGATGATGGCCAGACAACGTCCGGTATATAACAAGTCACCACCAAGGTTTGTCGCGAGAGAAGGCAATGCATCGTTTACTCCATATAAAAGAAAAGAAAGCTTCGAACAACGAGGTGCAGTGGTGAAACGTTGTCACAACTGCGGATCAGACAGGCATTTGATGAAATTCTGTCCAGTTCCGGTTACAACCTCAAATTATGGAAAACAAGAAAATTCGAGGGTGAATCGAATTCAAGTGGTTGATAATTCTGAAAGTCAAGCCACAGAACATCGGTCTCATTATTCTGAAGAAACTGAAGTAAAGTCAGTGATGAAATGTCACCTTTCACCTGATATTCAGAAAGAAATTCTATTGCACAATGGAATGCAGAAAGAAATGGCTGGAAAAGATGAAAGTACAACATTAAAGAAAGTGTTATTGCAGTACGTCGAGGTAGAAATTCGTGGAACAGCAGGAAAAGAACCAATAAAAGTAAAAGCACTTATTGATTCTGGAGCAGAGGTTCCGGTGATCAGTGAAGAATTACTGGAAGGCATGCAGGTGGAGCAGATTGGAAAAGTGAACTTACAATGCGTGGCAGGAGATGCCATTCCTGCAAAGTTGGTGAAAGTTGATGTAAGGCTGTGTTGTAACGATGTGGAAGAAGAGGTAATTCCGCATAAAATCAAATGTTCACTTACACCGTATGTGACATTGATGTGTGCTAGTATTGCAAAAATGGGAAGCACAGAAAGATTCTTGTTGCATCCAGAAATCATTGCAGAACTTAAAGCCGTGCCACAAGTGAAAATGATACAAGGAGATGTGCAAGCGAATGTAACGACGAGATTGCAGAGTCAGCGAAAGAAAGTGATAGAAGTCGAAGAGGAAAGTGAAACTGAAAGTTCAAGTGAAGAGGAAAACGAAAGTGATGATCAACAAAGTTTAATGCCAGATGGAATAACAGCAGAAATGAGTGAACAAGAGATGGCTGCATGCAAGAATGGTAATCTAAATGAAACGAAAGAGGATAATGAATGTGATGTGGAGATAGCAGATTTGTTTCAAGAAAATGAGAAAGATGAAGAACAACAGATGCAGATTGCAGACGCAAAGAAATTCGAAGAACAGCAGAGACAAGACGAATCATTGAAAGCATGGTGGAATTTAGCGCCAGATAAAGAATCTGAATTCTGCGTGGTAAATGGCTTACTGTACAAGAGATATCGAATATTAGAGCAAACGATATATCAATTGGTGTTACCAAAAGAGCGACGAATGAAAGTGATGGAGTTGGCTCACGAATCAGTATTTGGAGGACATCTTGGAGAAGAGAAAACTAGAGAACGAATAAAGTTGTCTTTTACGTGGCCAAAGATGAGAAGAGATATAGTGAAATTTTGCAAATCATGTGAGAAATGTCAGTTAAAGGCAAGAAGTTTGGTGATGGACAGGGTTCCTATCACTCCAATTCCAAGAGAAGATGTAGCCTTTAGAAGAATTACAATGGATTGTGTAGGACCAATCGAGCCAGCATCTGCTGCAGGTCACAAGTACTGTTTATGTATTGTCGATTCTTGCACAAGATGGCCTACAGTGTTCCTGTTGAAATCATTAACTGCGAAAGCTGTGTGTGATGCTTTGATGGAGTTGTTCATGAACGTTGGTGTACCTTCAGTGATCACAAGTGACCAAGGAACAAATTTTACTGCGAGTCTGACAAGAGAATTTCTGAATTTAATGGGGTGTAGTCCAAGATTTGATACGCCAGGTCATCCAGAGGCAGCTGGATTAGTAGAAAGATGGAACCAAACATTCAAGAAAATGATCCATCATGTAATTGTTGACAATCCAAGGCAATGGCATAAAGTAATTCCGTTTACAGTGTGGGCATTACGAGAAGTACCGAATGCAACTACTGGAATTGCTCCTTATATGTTGGTGTATGGAAAGATTCCGCGTGGACCATTGGCAATTTTAAAAGAAAGTTGGACAAGAGAAATTAATTTACCACCTCATATTGGAATCCAACCAGAAAAGTACTTGAAAGACATGAAAGCAAATATGGAAAAAGCATTACTGTTTGCAGAATCATATTCACGAGAGAAGCAATTACAGTATACGAATCAATACAACAAAAGAGCGAAACATAAAGAATTTGAACCGGGTGAAAAAGTTATTGTGTTGTATCCGACGTCAACAAATAAACTGATTTCACGATGGCATGGTCCATGTACTGTCATACAACGAAGATCAAAGTACTCTTATTTGATTGATATGGGTGACGATTGTCGAAAGATAATTCACGCAAATAAAATCAGAAAGTACATTACAAGAGCAATGAGTTGTGGACTAATCGTTGAAGAAGATGAAGACTTTGGTTCAGTGGTTGAGTTGTTGACGAAGAATGACTTGCAAGATGAAAAGAACTCACTGAATCTTGATCCTGATCAGATTAACCATTTAACATTGACTCAACAAAAACAATTGCTGGAAGTACTGAACAAATATTCTGATCGATTTTCTGAAAAGCCTGGACTATGTACATTGGTTGAACATGAAATCGAACTGAAACCGGAATTTCGTGAAAAAGAATTTATGGCTTACCGTATTCCACTCATCTATCGAGCAGAAGTTGAACGACAAATTAAAGAAATGCTTCAAGCCAACATTATAAAACCATCTTCGAGCAGAATGGCAAGTCCGTTGGTAATTGTTAAAAAGAAAGACGGTTCTCTGAGACTTGCCTGCGACTACAGATACATTAACTCGTTCACTGTGGATTGTAAATATCCGATGCCGATTGTGAAAGATGTTTTGCACAAAGTTGGAAAATCAAATGTGATCTCAATTTTTGATTGTCGAAGTGCTTACTGGACTTGTCCTGTTAAGCAAACTGATCAATGGAAAACTGCTTTTGTTACTCACAATGGACTGTACGAGTTTACTCGTGTTCCGTTCGGAATGATCAACTCAGGAAGAACATTTGTTAAAGCAATTAACATGGTTTTACAGCCTATAAATGAATTTGCTGAGCCCTATGTAGATGACATTGCTGTGCATTCAGATGATTGGAAGATTCATTTACAGCATTTAGATGCATATTTAATGCAAATGAGACTGCATAACATTACTCTGAACTTAAAGAAATGTATCTTTGGTAAGAGTGAGGTAAAGTTCATCGGTCATGTGGTTGGTTCTGGAACGATTCAAATGAATCCAGATAGAATTGAAAGTTTAATTAATTTGAAAACCCCAGAAACGAAGAAACAAGTTAAGCAATTGCTGGGATTTTTTGGTTACTATAGACAGTTTATCAAAGATTTTGCACAGATTGCGAAGCCTCTATCTGATTTGACAAGCAAACATGTTCCAGATAAGATTGATTGGACTGATAGACATCAACAGGCATTTAATTTACTTAAAGATGCTGTACGCTCTAAAGTTGTTTTATATGTTTTTGATGTTGGAAAACCTTTTAATTTGTACTGTGATAGTAGTGATTTTGCAGTAGGAGCTGTTTTAACACAGATGGATGATAAGGGAATAGAACGCCCTGTATCATTTATAAGTCAGAAGTTGACTGACACCCAGAAGAGATGGGCAACTGTGGAGAAAGAAGCCTATGCTATTGTTTGGGCTCTAAATAAGTTGAAAGAGATAATAATTGGATCTAAAGTTCACATCTTTACCGATCACAATCCTTTAACTTATCTGACTGAATCTATGTCTAAGTCTGCTAAACTGGTGCGTTGGGCTTTAGCACTGCAAACTTTTGATGTAGAAGTTAATTATAAGAAAGGACGATTAAATGTTGTAGCAGATTGTTTATCTAGATTATAAGATTGTTTATTTTACTGTATTATATAGTATTAAGTTTATTGCGTAATTTAGTACATGATGATTTTGCAAATTTTTAAGTTTAATTTGCTCAATCCAAAGAAAGGGAAGGAGGTAATGTGAACAAATGTTTTGCATACATAATGAGCACAGGTGTTCTTTAGGTTGATATATATATAATGTGTATCGATTGTTAAGCGTTTTAGTCTTAGGCCTTAGTTGCGCTGTCGGCTCGTGGGCGCTTGGCCTAAAGTAGCCTAAACATTGGCTGACGGTAGATTGTTTTACACGTGCAGTTAGCGCGCCAAACTTAGAAACTGCTGATGACAGTAAATTTGAACAATACAGTGTAGTATAGTTGTTGTAAGGCAAGAGTTGAGTTGTTGTTATTAAACTGTGTTTGAAGAAAGAAAGAAACATTCAAAGAACTGTGTCAATTTAATTCTTAAACAGTTAGAAGACGTTGAGCAATTTATATGTAGAGATAAGGAAAGTTCTTGAGGTAGGTCACAACTAAGAAAGAAAAGAGTTGGTGACTGCCATCCAAAGGGAGAAGGGAATGCTCCAGTCTGTAATGAACAGATTGATCCGTCAGCGATACCTCCCAAGTGATAGCCCAACCTTTGAACAACTATGCCCTTCAGCCGATAAACACCTGCCTGTTTTCGGCGGTCCTGGGAAACCCGGGACATGTTCTCCATAGGTTTCTCCCTCCAAAAAAGCCGTTGGCCTATTCCCTTCGACCCCGATCACATGACCGTGTTTTACCTTTAGCTGACCATAATATGAAAAAATTATAGTTAGAATGCTTTATTTCTATTGACTATTGATTGTAGTATGTACACCAGAATGTGGATTGCAGCTGGTTCAATATAGAATATACTTACTTACTTATTTACAGATTTATAGTCTTTTTATGAATGTTATTAGTTTAACCAAGGTGTTCGATCACAAATTATTTTAGTTGGATTATTGTAAGGAATTTCCAAAAAGAAGTTTTTAACATATAATTATCAGAATATGGAAGAGGTAGAATTACAGAAACTTGAACATTTTTCTCTCGTCTCAAAAATCTGCACAGAACTGGAGAATCATTATGAACTAAATGACAAAGATTTAGGTATGTCTTTCTAACCCTTTTACGCATCAATAGGATTCATCGATGATAGGATTACGCATCAATAGGACTTCTGTAATTGTAACTCGAATTGTTTATTTATTTGGCGCCTCTTCAAGAAAACTCATAAGGTTTGCTCCCAACCAGACTCCGATCGAAAACAATTATTATACTTATAATTAAATTTGTAACACGCGCACGGTCTCACCAAAATGTGAATCTGAGGTGCGGTAATGTGGCAATGGTCTTCAGCCGCTTGCGAAATAGAGGCATGGAAAGTAGAAGCGAATGTCGCTTGGAATATCTCGGGTAGGTAGCTAATCTTCGAAATCCCCCAAATTGAATTTCCTCCGGATCCTTGAAATCTGTTTGGCATTCTATTAGTTTAATGGACCGCAACCTAACGCAACTTTCCGGTAATATACAGTATCTTTGGTTTAACCGTTCTACTTCGCTCTGATTGGTCGACTTAAATAGCACATGGAGTATCACTTACCTGGAGATTCTAGACCTTTCTTTTCCATTGTAAAAATCGACGTGAATCTTAGAAATACGCTTTCTAATGACGACACTAACCCTAACCGACCCTCACGACGTCATAAGAAACACTGCCCTCTATGTTTATATTGCCCGCGCTAATTTTAGGTCAACCAATCACGTCAGAGGCTGCCATAAACATTCGGTAAGTTGCGGTCCATTAAACTAATAGAATAGAAAGTAAAAACTAAAGGTACATTACCTTTTTGTCTCCAGACCAATCGTAATCGTGGTCTTGTGTAATCGTACTGAAACCCAAATTCCCGAAGTTGAATTTCTACAGAGTGTAGGACATTTACCCCCCCTATTCCCGGACATACTCCACAGACAAATTCCACCAGAGTTTGAGTAGGTCATTTCCCCCTAGACAAATTTCCCCTCTGTGCCAATATTTAAACGAATAATTAGTTTCATCAACTGAACTTCCATTTTAGTCTTCGCTAATGCGTTGAAGCCGTTTGTATTAAGTAAACAATAATCTTATCGCGTGTTCCAAAAGGATGTTTTGAAGTAAGTGATCAACGATTCGTACTTCGATCACACATAAGTAAATAAGTAAGTATATTCTTTATTAAACCAATTGCATATCTGCACTCTGGTGTAGGGACGTTAAACGGTAATTAGAAATTCGATTATCAGTTTTGAAAACAGTTATCGGTTTTATTATTTACAAAACAATAATTGAATTCGTTTTTAAAATCATTTTTGTAGTGAAAATCATCAGGTAATGATTCATGCATTTGTACTGATAAGTTTAAAGGTAACCGTGAGAACTAGGGCTGTCAAAATGTTGGAAAAATGTGGCCCGGGTACCCGAGCTCATTTTCAACAGAGGCCCGAAGGCCCGTCAGTTCGTCATTGGTAAAGCGCTTGAGGAAAGCCAAAAATAGTTGAGTCACAGTATAACGAAGTTACAAAATTTGATTTAATTAATTACATTGAAAGACCTGTGGCGTGTGTCTAACAGTGATTTTCGGTACTAATACTTCGATCACGGTCCACTTAGTTGGAATCGCCTCGTATCGCCGATCGACAGGAAAGCGTGGGATAGAAATTGTCGCTTCGATTACATCCGTCGTCAATAGCTACAAATAGCCGGCGGTCTGTCGCCGATACAGGGTATAACTGCGAAGGCGGCAGATTTGAAGAGGGGCACAAGGCTCTAGCAGCACATGATGCACAGGTCTGGTAATAGCAGTAATACCTCAAAGCGCTGCAACGCTTGGCTGGTCTTAGTATAGCCAGCCGACAAGTAAACAAATACGGGTGCCATGTTGCCAACTACCCCCGCGCCGATGACTAATACACCACTGTAGCTGGCCAACACATCTTCAAATCCACAGCGTTTTAGGCGACAGAAAGTCTGTATTTAAGCTTTTAAAATTTACTTAAAATAATATGCTGATTCGGACGGGTTTTCGGGCCTTGATTTAAGGGCCCGGGCCGGGCCCTTGAGCGAGAGGGGCCCGTTGACACCTAGTGAGAACAAACTAATTGCAACAAATAAATGGTAGCTGCGTTACCCACGGTATGGTACTGTGATGCGGCACTTCGAATGCAACATCGTCAGGCATTTCATCAAATTTTTATATTTTGTTATGGTAAAAATGAAAACCAATATAAAGTTCACTGTCAGCGAATGAGACAAATTAATTACAGAACCTCTTAAGCACTTTTTGACGTCTGAAACGTCGTTGATTTGCAACGAATCCCAATGGCCGCAATCTTTGTTTATTGCTGCTAAGCTGGGAATAGCAGATTTTCTATGAAGGCCAATAAAAACCGATGATCGGTTTAAATTAGGATTTCTACAATCGATAATCGGTTTGCCAAAAACGATAATAACCAGTGATGTGGTCTCGAGACTGTGGTCTTTGTCTCGAGACAAAAATATACTCTGATCTTGAATACCAAGACCAAGGTATAGCAGACTTAGTCTTAAAGGTGTGGTCTTGGGTGTCTGATCTCAGTCAAGATACCTATGTTACAAGTGTTGTTGATATTTGCCGGTTCATTGGAAGTGATGGTCATTCAGGGACTTCTGAGTTAGTTAGCTTCGAATTCATGCAACAATCTGCCAAGGACAAAGCCGAGAGGACCTCGCTGTTCAGCTTCTGATAAGAAAATGTTGAGGCACAGTTAACCCTGACTGCTGTTGCTTTAGTGACTAGTTACATTGATGCAGTTCTCGAGGCAAGCATTGCAGATCAGGGATTTGGTGAACTTTTTTCCCCTACAGGAAAAGTTTTTCCTTGTTCCAACAACATCTGGACCTGTTGAGAGAGTGTTAACTGCAGTGGATTTGATAGGTCTTGATAGGTCGGCTCCTTCGACAGCCACCTCGAGAGCCCCTGAATTCAGCCAACCGCACGTAGAGTGAATTAGGCCCACTTGTCTTTCTGTCCAAATTATCGACCTATCTGTAACCTTTCGTTTCTCTCTAAAAGTCTTTGGAGACTTGTCTCAGTTCAGCTTCTGCCTTACCTTGAACAGTCTGGGTTCAGAGGTTACCATTCCACAGAAACTGCCCTAATATTGTCTCTCCTCACTGATATCTACTCGACCATTGATAAGTCACATTTAACACCTCCGGCAATTTTCAATGTTTCTTCGGCCTTTGATAAGTGACTTCTAACGCTCCTGTTTCCTTGGCCTTTGATATGGTCGATCATGCTGCAGCACCTTGAGGCCATTGTGGACCCCTCTTACCTGGTAAAAATCTTACCTTTCAGATTGTTCCTAAGAGGCTGTCCTTGGTGATTCCAGAATGGTCTGGGGGAGGTCAGTGTCCCTCAGGGCTTAGTCCTTGGCCCCATCTTGTACCTACTTTACACAGCGGACATTCCATCCTTATTTACTAAACACACTGGCCAAACCTTTGTAAGATGTCCAAACCCTTGTACATGGTCTTCCCGCTGAACAGCTCTCTCTTTCACCCTTGATAGCAATACGTTGTTCTCCGAGTACCGCTTCCACTTGACATGCTCATGTTACTATCGCCTGAGAGCCATCAGAAGATCTGTTTCCTCTTTTGTCTTTACAACCTTCCATGCTTTCATCTGCTGTCGCATTAACTACTGTAATTCACTATTTGCTGGGTTTCCCAAGGCAAGCTTATCCTCCCTTCAGTTGGTGATGAACTCGGCAGCCAGGCTCATCGCTCGTCTCCCTCGCTACTCTCATATCTCTACGTACATGATTGATGTCCTACACTGGCTTCTCATGTTCAGTACAAGGTACTGCTCTTGCTCTTATGAACTCAACAGGGTGTAGCTCCTAAATATCTTTTTCGACTTAATGCGCTTAACCCTCTGTCTGCTGTCTCTTCACACCCTCTCTGGCCTGCAGATCGACTTGATCTCCTAGTTCCCCGGGCAAGGACTGCTACAGCCCAACACAGTGCATTTACCATTGTTAGCTCTTCTATGTGGAATAAACCCTCCCTTGATTCTGTAAAGTAAGATTTTAGTCGAGATCCCACCCTCATCCCTTCGTTGCTTGAAGACTTTCTTATTTCATCAGGGCTGTCATGAGAGCACCTCTGGATAGCTAGTACTGTAAGAGGTGTTTTATAAATTCTCAGATACGATACTGTTATGCTCGACGCCTTTTGAAACACGTCGCAGTGCATACATGTGAAATGAGCTGTACCTGTAGCAGTAACTGTGTGCAGTCTTTCCATCGGGCGATCTTCACCTGACCCTGACAAGCATATGGGAGTTGTTGATCAAACTCTCCATTCTGTGCCTAATTCTGTGTCCACAGTACTGATAAAACTCTTGTTAATTTTCAAACTTTGTTTGAAACTAACGTTAATCTTATCCTCGGTCGATATCCTCTGCAGTGTCTGAGTCCTTAATGGTCTACACAGAGTAAATTTGAAGAAAAAAATCGGCATTTTAAACGTAAAGGCACAATCTTGTGTGTGGCTTCTGGTGAGGCACCCATCATATCAACTCTTTAACGTCATTCAGGTCCAAATGTAAGACTTGCTTGCATAACCGCCGTAGTCTTGTTCTCTGATCTATTGCTATGGATTATGGGTTTTGGCATTCCAAAAGAGAAGTCAGTGAACTATTGTCTTCTTATTGTATGTAAATGAGCTCACAGTAATTACAATCGACTAATGACCTAGAGTTGCTCCACTAACTGTTATGCCTGGATAAATTTCCGATAAATGAATACAATGATGTTCTTAACTGAAAAGCATACAATTTTCCAGATTTTATTTGCCTGTATTTTCAATATCCATGGAGCAGCAAAACTAGAGATGTTCCATTTGGTTGATTGTAATTCTAAATGAAATCAAATGACTTTTATAGTGCCACTAACAAAATGTACAAGACATCAGTCAATGGTTGCTTCTAGTGAAATCGCAATATAAAAACTCTTAATCCATAGCAATATACATATACATAAATTTATATATATATATATATATATATATATATATATATATAAATATACAGAAATTGCAGATCATATTCATGACCTGGAAGTGAATGTGGCCAAATACTATGAAGGGTGATAATAATTGGATTCGAAACCATTCAAAGTAGCCGAAAATCCAGCTGACTTTTCTGACGTCAACTTCTTATTGACGTCGTACTCGCAAATGAAGCAGAATTTCAATGCACTTTCATCGATCGATTTGAATGATTTCTAATTAAAGAACACCCCACTTGCCACAACGTATTTGTGTGAAACTGGATTCTCATATTATGTTGCAACAAAAACAAAATATAGAAATCGACTAAATGATGCACTTGACATAAGAATCCAGCTTTCTAGCATCAAGTCAACTATAAAAAAATTGCATGAGAAGAAACAAAAGCACTGTACACATTCAAATTTTATGTACTCCCAATATTGTGCTCCATGAGTCGTGGTTCTAAAAACAGGGCACTTTAATTTTTCATATAAGAGACGAATTTTTTTAAATAAACTGCTTATAAATGTGAGTGCGTGTTTAGTTAGGCCTATGCTTCTGAGGCGCTATGTAGGCCTATGCCTCAGTATGTTTAGTTGAGATTGTGGTCTTCCAGAAATATTAAGAAGATGCAAAGGTTCCCTGGCCAAAAAAGTTTGGGGAACAATGCTGTAGACTAAGGTGGCATCAAAGTACATGAAACAAAAACAGAAGCACCAAGTTTGATATGCATAGTCTTTTATTTTTATCCATCTAGTTTAACTTCCGGGAATCTTGCTTGCTTGCTTGATTGATTGATTGATTGAGCCACAGGCTAAAAGTCAAATCTTGCGGCGACTAGTTCGATCACTTACAATGTTCAATCGTCGTGAAACTTGGCGGATAGACTCGCCCTCGCACACGCTTCATTTCTATCAAAATTTCAGCTCCCAAAAAGGCAAGCTTTTAGAATCGGGGACTAAACTTTTCGAATCGGGGGAATCCCCCTTTTTCCCCGGACGGGATTGGGGTGCCCTTGGGCCCGAATGGTTATTAAAAGGCGTATTTGTAAAATGGGGGACTATATATTTGTAGAGGTAACTCTTCTAAGACGAAAAAATTTTAGATGGATATAGTAAAAATTTGTTTTTTCGGGGTGTATTTTTTATCCATCTTTAAAACTTGCTTTTTTTTGGGTTGAGCCACAGGCTAAAAAGTCAAATCTTGCGACGACTAGTTCGACACTTACAATCATTCAATCGCTGAAACTTGGGGAAAAGACCCCCCCTCGCAAAATTCATTCTACAAAATTTAGCTCCCCAAAAGGCTAGCTTTAAAAATGGGGGCAAACTTTTCAATCGGGGAAATTTTCATTTTTTGGAGCGTTTGGGTTCCCCGTGAAAAAGAATGGATAATATTTTTAAGAGAACCTTTATGCGCATTATAGGATACTAGATGGATATAGTAAAAACTTTTTTTTACGGCTTATTTTATTTGTCATTGTCTTAGCTTTTCAAATTACTTGAGTGTAGAAACTTGGCAAAGAAGTTTATTCGTTGTTGATAACTTTATGTTTATTCATTGTCAACAGTCTCTTACTGTATATAAACAGTATATTTGCTGTAATGCATTCGTATCAGTTGCATTTGTTTTTCAGCTGAATTCATAATCCACTTGGCTGAAAGAAATCCATCTTTTGAATCATTCAAGAAGGTGCTTATCGAAAATGGAGCTGAATTTTCCGTAAGTTGTAACTCTAGTTAAAAAAGGTTCAGTTGTATCGATTTCAGGTCTATGGAAAATTTCCCTTAAAAAGAAAACCTTTTTTTTTTCATTTTTTATTGAACCAAGGGAAAAGGGAACCCCTTAAAATTCCCCCCCCCCTTTTTAAATTTTT
>JACEVL010002350.1:0-18622 GCA_020284085.1 Aporrectodea caliginosa
CAGTCGTAAACACTGAACCAGTGATCAATCCAAACAAAATCAATGACGCTTACGTCCGTGTGCATGCGTGCACGTATGGTGACACCCTAGCATCAGAAGACATGAAACAGACAAAAAAGTGAAGACTAGTACTAACCCAAAATCAGAACAGATTGTCCCTCGAAATCGTATGCATCAGTAGACACAGTCTCATAGCCCTCGACATACTCAATGCCCTTCACCTTGGGTATGTTTGGCTGCCACATCCCTGTACCGATTATCAGTGTCCTATCCAAGCGAAAAGAAAATGAATTTGTGCTGATTGTAATACTGTCAACTGCTTTATATTTCTCATAAGTAATCTTTCATTTCTTCATAGGTTGCTGCTTCAATGCCATCTTGGACTGAATTTCTGGTTGACAACCGGACTTAACCCGGACTTTGAGTTGCACATAGAGTCACCTCTTATTACATATTGACAATCAATTATAAGTATTTTGAGCATTTTCACAGAGGTTTTCAGATTAGATTAGATCAAATTAGGAAATGCTACAATCCAGTGTATCAATCAGTTGTACTAAACAACCGTATACTGAAGACTTTATCAAGGTGCCAACACAATGACCATTTAGACAAGTACTTAACGAGCAACTATGCATCAGAAGGCAAGTTCTTGACCAATCAGCTACTGTGCCCCACTCTTCTTTCAATCATGCTGTGAATCCATACACTAAGCTCATTCTTTGAAGGAGCTGCATGTAGACACTCACCAAGCCAGATATTTATGACTACTTAATGCTTACATTGGCAATAAATTACTACAGCCGTTGGTTATCCAAGACTATGTGTTAATCCACACACATAGACTGATTCACAAGACGTGTGGTCAGAGCAGCTAGTGAAAACTGCTTAGATGGAGACCTGCGTATAGACACAGAACCACATTAGACCTAGCTTACCTATGTTGTGAGACATGGTTGGATTGGTTGCCTTGTAACGCAGAGATTTATGGCTTTGAGCCTCCCTTAAGATGGTTACCATAGGGGCCGTCCATAAATGACGTCACGCACCTACGGGGAGGGGGTCGGAAATTTGTGACGATGTGTGACATGGGGGTGGGGGTGTCAGAGAAGTGTGACGTCACATCAGGTCTGTGTAATTAAATTTAACAAATACCAACAATTTTATTTTAATAATAACAGCACTAATTTTGAGTATTAAATGTTCATAATGTTTTGATTATTTTAATATATACGGGCACCATTATTAATAATTTTCTAATTATTTCAATATTTGGTCACCGTTAGAGTTTAAAATATTCATTCTCTCCCTATTTATTTCACGAAGTAGCATTTTGCTTCGCCATGGACATTTGGTTTTAGGGGGAGGGTAAGAGCTTTGTGACGTAATTTTTCAGGGGGTGTAACTTTTTGTGACGAAGTGTGACGAGGGGGGTCAAAAATCGCGTGACGTCATTTATGGACGGCCCCATACAGTTAAATTGGAATCCTTTAAAAATTGTTATCATCTGTTACTACTAACAAATAATCTTACTGCATACTTGTCAGTTCAAATTAACAAACGAATATTATTATAGGCAAATTGCTGGTTGATAGAGACAGGTTGATGATCTTGGTTACAACGAGAAGGGTTGAACAGTCTTTATGAAAGTAGATTGGCAATTATCTTTCTTTTAGGAGTTCACTACCCTGCCAAACGATGGCACTGTAGCATCATTGACACTGTACACTTTAAAACTGACAGATTTAAGAACATATCTCTTACTTGCAGAGAAACACGTTTCCGTACTGATCAGTCATGATGAATCTGTATCCATTTGTTCTCATGACGTTTACCCGGTTGATGTCACGGACATCAGTGTTATGGATGACCTTCAGGCCAAGCTTCTTCTCAAAGTCATTCAGGTATCTGACGTACGCAAGACGATGAGGAAAGAAGTCTCTCGAGTAGCGAGAGAATTTAAGAGACTCATCATCGCTGATTAGAGAATTCCAATCATGTCGCAGATTAAACTCCTTGTTTGTCTTACCTGTGTGACGTTTGTTGATGCTGATCAGTTTGTTATGTCGAGGATAAACAGTGAAAAAGCTGCCTTCAGAAGTAAAACAAAACAAATTCTGAGAATCTCAAGACTTTGTTGCATTTGCAGTAGGCACTCCAGAGAGTTTGTTACACAAATTTGTATGAATGTATGCATGTATGTATGTATGTATGTATGTATGACTGTATGTATGTACATAATGTATACACATATGGAATGCATGCATTTATGCATGCATATAAGTATGTTTGCATGTAAGTTTTTAAGTAAGTGTAAGTATATATACATAAGTAAGCTTATATACACACATGAATAAATACATAGTGGTATATACATGTGTGTATACATGCATATGTATATATACATATGTGTATATAATATATATGTATGTATGTGCATGCAATTACAGACTTCTACACTTCCTTTAAGGATCTGTCAGTGGTGCTACCTCGATGTCTTTGCTTGTACCTAAATATCATTAGTGGTCCATCATCTTTCACATAATCTCTACTTCTGCTTGAAAAATAGACTTGAGAGGATTTAAAACAGTGTCAGAGACTTCTTACACGATATAACCTAAGGCGGCTTAAGTATGACATTTATGAGAAACAACAAGAACAACATCATCCAAATGACTTTGAATGTACCAATTAGTTTCCACCTGGAGATCTTTCCAACAGCCATAATGAGGCAAAGTATACCAAGCTTTATTTTTAATGATTTCAAGTTGTCTGTACAGCCTTGCGAAGATAAATTGTAAAGATAAATTGTTCTCGGCCTCTAGGCTTCAGTGCTATATCACTCTAGTGCAGGTCCATTAAGAACAGTTTTGCTATCAAAAATATAACCGGGTAATTACTCAACAAACTTAGAGACCTAAAAGTGCACTAAATCAAAACTGCCAAGTGAAACTGGGAGGGCAAGCAAACCATTAGCGGCTAGACATTAATATTGCATATAATTGCGAATAAATTTTGGGAAATCATATATTTCTTTTGAGAATTATCTGGTGTGAGAATAAATTTTAATATTTTAATGATTTATTTAAATCCTCAAAACACACTTAATGTATAATAAACTTGCCTGATATGTCAGACCGTTCTAGAATGGCATAGTCTCTGCCTGATTGCTGTAAATAGTAACCCATCTGAAGTCCAGCGGGTCCAGCGCCAACAATGATATACTGCCAGCGCTTTGTAAAGGCCATGGATGGATGCAAAAGAGCCGCAGACAACATCATCAGCATCAGTTTTTTGACAAACATTTCTACAAATAATTCCCAGTCAATGCTTGAAATAATCCCTTGCAGCTTTTCAGGTTTTACTAGTAATAAACCTAATCAAACAGCTTCTATTGCGTCAATGTAATCATGTACAATACAGCAGCTGAGTCATAGCTAACTGAACTAAAATGGTTAAACCACAAAGTGTACAGTAACTGCTTTTAACTTCAGCAGATTGTAGAACCGGGCTTTGATTTTGTTGGAGGACTGGATGATCTAAATCCCCACTAGGTCAAAAGGCAACCTGCAGCAATGATAAAAAATTTGTCCAGATATCAGTTTGAACCGGTGGCAACTCTCAGCCCAGTGAAATTCAGTTCCTTTATCGAAAGTGAAGTTCACACTTTAGGGTGAAAAAAATATTCTTAAACATTTAAATAATTCTTTTTTTGATGGACTGGACTTGAACAGCATGTTGGAGGGTAACAAATGCACTTGAAAAACACCAGAAGTGCCTTTGAACCACATAAACAGCACTCAGAAGCAAAACTAAACAGTCACCAAAAGCAAGAACCTCAGGCAGAAGAGGAAGAGCAGGAGGCAAACTACTAAATTGAAATAGACGACAGAAACACTAAATCAATAATATACTGTAGCAGCAGAACATGCAGAAGAGTACAAAAAGACTTTGAATAAGCCACATAAATGATCAAGTTCATGCTTACATGCAAACCTGCAGCAGAGGAAGCAGCAAGGATAAAACGGAATGACACCAGAGATGATGAAGGATGGACAGACAGTAGGAGGAAGGGGGCATTGTGAAAAAAATATGAGTTGATATGGAAAAGGGGAAGTAACACATCAAACAATCAAATATCACGTCAAATATAACAGTTCATCATATCAACAGTTCTTCACCATATAAGGAATATAGAGGCACTTAAAATGGTAAGACCAAGAAGGCAGAGAATAAAGAAACACGAACATAATATTAACACTATGTGTGTGGACGCTTGGACTGGTGTCGTCAGAGTTATGAGGTTGGGAGAGGGGGGTGGCGGCAAGGCAGAGGCTCTGAAGGACTTCCAGCAGAGTAAAAATAGGAGTACCATTGCTCAGGATTTTGTTATACCAATTCCAACAAGACAGTATAGTTCTGAATTTGCCAGTTTCAAAAATATTTGCAATTTGCTCTTAAATGTTGCAATCTTTTGTCATGGAATGCATACGAACATCGAATTTCTTCTAACAGAAGGAAAAAGGTCTGGGTAAAAGTGACAGTAAACTGTCACAAAAGCAACAAGCAAGAGTAGTGAGAGAGCCCATACATAATTAATGAAGCTCCATGCAAGTTCAGGCTTTAAGCTTTTCAGAATTTGTTACTTTCAGTTTGTTCTCATTCAACTACGGATTTCCAGTTTTCTATTAGCTTAAAATAATTTTCTTGTCAATGGAAACTATTTCAAAGTCCAAGCTAATGCAAAAATCAATATACCGTAACATATCCCTTACTGATGGGAATCTTTTGGGAAAATGAATAGTTAGCCTCTGAGCATTTGCTATTTATAATATTCCCAGAATTGATTTGCCCACCCCATCCAGCTCGGATTTCCGCCCCTGACTCTTTCTTGCCCTCTGTCTGTAGTCCCATAAATACACCTGCCAGTTTGGCAGCACCCAAATGCAATGTCTCATATGCTTAGAGCCCTTATAGACTGCTAGGATCATGATAGACGGTGAAAACTCCGCTACTGCCCGCACTCTGGTAGTGCCAGTCCCAAGTTTGGACAAAGGAGGAGGGCAATGCTAATCATCTTTGACAAATAAAGAATAATAAACAAGGGCATCTACAGGAAAAAATTTTTTTTGGGAGGGCAACAAATTGTTTAAGGGGGCTCAAGTTTTGAATTGTTGGCACGAGGAGGGACTAACAAGGTGTCAAAGCAACCTATCATGTCACCCTCAACCCTCGCTCCCGCGATGAGAGGGTCTGGCGCAGATCCCAACAGCTGCCAGCGCTTTTGGAAGCATTTGACATGACATGGGGTCCGATTGCCGGGGGATCAGGGGTTGGACCCCCTTGCTTCTTCTTATCGACCCCTTGCTTCTAGTCTTTGGCCGACCCCCGGGGGGTCGGCTTGACCCCCTCGGTCGGCTTGACCCCCTCAAATTCATTACCCACAGTCCTACACCAAACGACTCCATTATGACCAATCGGCCTAACCCAGCTTCTACCTCCCTCTCTCCTACTCTCTCTGAAATATAGATATACAGATATAATATACATATATACGTATATATATTTATTATATATGCAGTTATATATGCACACACACACACACACACACACACACACACACACACACACATATATATATATATATATATAATGGTCACCTTTGTCTTTAGTACGCTAGTAATGTTTCTTCTATATCTATACTCGACCACTCTCCTCCTTTTCCTCTGTCTCTCTGTCTTGCAGTTTGATATATGTGTGTCACATCAAAGCACCGTCTGCTTTTGGATTAGGGGCCTAAGGAAGAAGAAAGTTATCATTCAGCAAGATTTCAACACCCGTTACAGTTTTCAGGCCCAATGGATCAGGTTTCCATGAAGTATATGCTTCAGGCGAGGACTCCAATCAAGCCACAGGCCGGGTATAACAGCCGGGTCCATGCTTCAAGCCTCCCTGCTGACCTTTCCCCTTTCCCCTTAAGCCACGGACAGTGGTGCTGAGACCGCTGAGTCATAAGTCGTGGAATATCAATCTAGACGTTGTCTATTCGAAATTCCAGTTTTATGTGTATTTGTTGTTTATAAAATTGTCTGCGCATCGCTTGCCTTTATCGAAAATTAAGCGACATAGACTGAACGAAGCTAGGTTTAAGAAATTGTCGGAGAAACGAGCAGCAGCTGCAGCAAGTTCTATGGAGTTATTTTATAGGGCACTGATTGCTCAGGTATTTCAGATGAACAAGACATTGAATCCAATCATGCCGCAGCAGTTTCATCAGCCAGATTGAAATAGGCTATAGCGCTTCAATTAATTTTTGCTGAAGTTCTCAAAGACTTTGCAGATATATCAAGGATAGAAAGTTTGGAGTCTGGTAAGAGCC
This sequence comes from Aporrectodea caliginosa, assembly GCA_020284085.1. Taxonomy (NCBI): domain Eukaryota; kingdom Metazoa; phylum Annelida; class Clitellata; order Crassiclitellata; family Lumbricidae; genus Aporrectodea; species Aporrectodea caliginosa. Next base: position 6,380 of record JACEVL010002350.1, read on the forward strand.
ACATATTCATATAATCGAATAATGTTCAATGTAGCGTTTGACTAACTGTGTTTTGCAAAGATTCGAAATTTCTATTGGGAGCGCTTGTCGTTATTAGCCACGGGCGCCAAAATACCTAGCCACGCCACTGATCAAATCACTTGCATTGGAACTGTCTCAGACAAGTGATAAACTCCCTAATCCAGTGTTTCCCAACCTGAGTTTCGCGGCACCAAAGGTCCACAGGGCCCTGTGAACCTGGCACCTGCTCAAGGTTGGATGTCAGATCCATAACATTTGTGCAGCTTCTTATGTGAAAAAGTTTTAAAATTTATCACTACTAACATATAGGCCTATAGGCCTAATTATTTTTCATACAAGAAACGTTTCTTATCAGTGAAATGAAGAACTAACTTGAAGAAAAATAGTTGAAATTAAGGTCAAAGGTACCGCTGATCTGCCGTTAGTAAAGGTGAGTCGACCCCAATAAGTCGACCCCAGTCGACTTGGGCATCCCAAGTCGAGTCGAGTCGTTTCTGCCTAGCGCAACTGACCCCCAAGTCGAATTTGTCCAGAAAAGTGACCTCAAGTTGTTTTCTCCACAAGTCGACTTAAACCGACTTGAGACACAAATAAATCTAAATTTATCATATCACACTAATGATCGTGAGGTCACGGCAGCATTTAAGCAGTTTTGTAGTGCTTTTGCAAAAATTAATGAAGCATGTTCTAACTTCTACGGTCTATACCGCGTAGCCTATACTTAGGCTGCGGTTTAATTTTGTATTATCGACGCCGGTTGCGGCGGTTGTGCTAAACAGTTTACTTGTTTTGTTTATAGGTGTCGATTTATCTATATCATTTGTTATTCTATGTTAAAACGTCACACGTACGTTTAATAAAAATGGCGAATCGAAATGTTAATAAAAATGTTAGCACGTCTACCTTATCAAGAGCTGAACGCGCGCAAATCAATGAACTTTTAGGCAGTAGGATGGTACGCATGCATTGCTATTTGATACGTTAGGGGTTAGTGTCCAAATAATTATGACAACAGAATTAAAATGTATCATTATAACAAGCCATTCAGTGCAACCAGTCCGCGGTCCGCCACAGATTCTTCTGCTAACCCATTAGAGCATTACAAAACTGTTCAAGCACAAAAACACACTGCTTAAAATAGGCCTAATAAACTTTGACCAATTTTATTCATCAGGTGTTGAGGTCTCATTACTAATTAGTATATGAAATTAATGCTTGCCAGGCAAATTGGCATGACATTTTTGTATTATTAGCCGTACTTAATCGTTATTACCATGTCAGAAGTCGACTTTAAGTCGGAAGTTAGTTGTTTTTCTGCCAAGTCGGATCAAGTCGTTTTGGCTCCAAGTTGTCGACTTCAAGTCGACCTCAAGTCACTTTAGGGTCAAGTGGGGTCAGATTGGCTGACCAAAGTGACTCCCAGGTCTAGCCGTTAGTAAAGGTGCCATGCTCTGAAAAAGGTTGGGAATCACTGTGGACCTAATTAATCTATCAGTAGGCTACTTTTATAAAATATATCTCACTCTTCCTGTTACGTTGGCCATTGCAGAACGGCGCTCTATTATATGGCACCCCGTTCGGGCCATCTGGTAATTGTACTGCAGAAAGAACTTTGAGCAGATTGAAAATAATAAAAAATTACTTGCGATCCAACATCACAGATGAGCGCCAATTTCAAACAGTATTTTATAGGATAGTAGGCTATAGCCTATACTAGTGGTTTACTACACTAACTATTGCGCATAATGCCATTATTTCAATATATTGTGACGGTTTTTTTAGGTGGGCTGCTCTGTGTCTGTTTTGCTCCTGCTCTGCTCTGCTCAGTTCTTGCTCAGTCTGCTCAGCCTCCCCCTCTGCTCAGGTCTTTGCTCAGTCTTTGCTCAGTTCTTGCTCAGTCTGCTCAGCCTCCCCCTCTGCTCAGGTTCTTGCTCAGCTCTTGCTCAGTTCTGCTCAGCCTCCCCCTCTGCTCAGTCCTTGCTCAGTCTTTGCTCAGTCTGCTCAGCCCCCCCTCTGCTCAGGTCTTGCTCAGTTCTTGCTCAGCCTCAGTCTTTGCTCAGTTCTTGCTCAGTCTGCTCAGCCTCCCCCTCTGCTCAGGTCTTTGCTCAGTCTGCTCAGCCTCTGCTCCCTCTGCTCAGGTCTTTGCTCAGTTCTTGCTCAGTTCTGCTCAGCCTCCCCCTCTGCTCAGCTCTTGCTCAGATCTTGCTCAGTCTGCTCAGGTCTTTGCTCAGTCTGCTCAGCCTCCCCCTCTGCTCAGGTCTTTGCTCAGTTTGCTCAGCTCCCCCCTCCGCTCAGGGTATAAATAGAGGGCCCCTGCCACACTCGTGGCCATTCTGATTTTGTAACTGGAGCGAACGGGTGTTCGACGGGCCATTCTGATTTTGTTACTGGAGCGAACGGGTGTTCGACGTGCTGCCGTGCTGTGTGACACTTCAAGAATAAATCGTGTAGAAACCAGGACGTGTCGGTGATTTTGACTTGAGCGATTGATTGGCTGGTGCTGCTAGACGTTCGAAATACTCCGAACGCCGAATTTACGCTTCTATAGCGACACGCGGACTGCTGCTCCGTGCAAGCCTAAACCTCTTCCCTGCCACCTGGTGATCTCAGAGACGACGACAGGGGGTTTTCGCTACACTGGTACCAGACGAAGTGGGGTACGCAGTTTCTTCTACAGCCGACGACCGCTAGAATCTACCGACGATGCTCCTGGGAGACGACGACGACACGATTGAGTATCCGATGCCGAGCACCGTCCGCACGCCTGCCGAGACATCGACGCCTGCCGCGAGGAGAGCAACGCCGGACCGAAGCCGTTTGCTGACGGAGATCGACTTCGACGACCCAGAGCCGGTGAGATCGAGCTTTCGCGAAGACAGGGAAGAAGAGACGACCGTGAAGCCGGAGAGATCGAGCATTCGAGGAAAGACGGGCGATCCGACGACAGAAAAGATGAAATTGAAATCGGACGGCCGCGTAAAGACCGAAGAGACTGAAAAGACGGGACAACCGAGGAATTCGACGCCGAATTTGCTGGAAAGTGTCGGTGACCTACTGCGAAATCGCCCGACGCCGATGAAACCAGGGAAGTTTGACGGGACGGGATCGCTGGAGTCGTTCCTGGTGCAGTTCGAGGTCTGCGCGAGGCATAACAAGTGGACGGCCGCAGACCGAGTCGACTACCTACGATGTTCGCTAGAAAAAGCGGCCACGCAGCTTCTCTGGGACTTCGGCGCTCAACCGAGCGTGAGCTACGAGGAACTTGTCGAACGCCTTCGGCAGAGATACGGGACGGAAGGCCAGGCAGAAACCTTCCGTGCTCAGCTGTACTACCGACGTCAACGCCCGGAAGAAAACCTGAGTGACCTGCTGCATGAAATCCGTCGTCTGGTCGTCTTGGCCTACCCGGTGCCTTCCAACGAAACTACGCAGATCATCGCGAAGGACTCCTTCTTGGAAGCGATGAGAGACCGAGAACTTTCGCTCAAGGTACGCGAGCGAGAGCCCAAGACTCTCGATGAAGCTTACCGGACGGCGCTGCGTCTGGAAGCTTACCAGCGCACGACCGACTCCGACGACCGCAGAAGACCGCCGAACAGAGTGCGTGGAACCCAGGAAACCGACGCAAACGCCCAGATGCAGGAGCAGCTGGACCGGTTCCTGAAGAATCAACAGGACGAACAGCGGAAATGGCAGCGTGAAATTGAGCAGCGTATCGACCGCCAATTCCGCGAGCTCCGCCAGGGAACTCAGACGCACGATGGACCGGGAATCGACGCTCGCCCCGAGCAAGATCGCCAGCCGGAAAATTCGCGATCGACGGTGACCTGCTTCAACTGTGGAAAAGCCGGTCACATTGCCCGTAACTGCCGCCAAGCACGCCGATTCCGAAACCGCCCGGACCAGACCGCGACGACCGAGGAAGAAGATTCGACGCCGCCGGACCCGGTGGCCCGGAACCATACGACACGCCCGAGTCTGCCGAACCGCGCCAGTAAGAACGCAATCTACATTCGAGGGACGATTCACGGACGACCGCAGCTATGCCTGATCGACACGGGATCGGAGGTCAGCCTGGTGCCATCATCTACTGTCGACGGGTTAGAACTTCGCTCTTGCAATCGCACTTTGATGGCTGCTAATGGGAGTGCTATACGTGTCCTTGGGGAGGTCCAGGTGCCCATTAAGGTATGGAGGGGCTTTGAGATCCCAACCTCGTTTCTGGTGTCCGACCAGATTGCTGAGCCCATGTTAGGCATGAATTGGTTACGGGAACACCGCTGCCGCTTAGGTTTTGGGACGGGGGCCTTATTTGTTGGACGTAGGCGTATTTCCCTGGTAAGGGGTAATGGGGCCACGTGGTGCCGGCGCGTGATGGTCGCCGAGGAGGTGATAGTTTCCCCTAAATGCCAGCATGATGTCCCGGTGAAAACTCTTTACGGTGATTTAACCACGGTAGCGCCCGCCTGGATGACGGAGGCTAAGGAAATCCAACCCGGGGTCCATCTTGCCCGCGTAGTGGTCGGTGATTGCGGAGATACCAGGGTTAGGGTCGTTAATTTGAATGGGGACTCAGTGAGGTTGGCTAAGGATAAGATCCTGGGAGGCTTGCACCCGGTGCATGTTGAGATAAATGAGACGCACGAGGGGAACGCGGGGCGCGTAAATGTAGCTTCACCCTTGGAATCGCTGTTGGCAGACTTGCCCGATGAAGTGCCGCCTGAGATAAGGGAGCGTTTAGGTAAGATGCTGGTAGATTATGGAGATGTGTTCTCTGTGTCTGATCGGGACCTGGGAAGGACGTCAGTTTGTACCCATAAAATTGAGACGGGTGATGCGCGTCCCGTGCGCCAGCCGTTAAGACGCCATCCGCTACCGCATAGGGCCGCTGTTGACAGCCAGCTGGACAGCATGCTTGCTGACGGGATTATTGAACCTGCTGTGAGTGAGTGGGCTGCCAACGTGGTGTTGGCCCGTAAGAAGGACGGTGCCTTAAGATTCTGCATCGATTACCGGCAATTGAATGAGAAGACGAAGAAAGATTCATACCCGCTACCGAGGATAGATGAATGTCTGGACGCCCTTGCGGGCGGGGGCTGGTTCAGCACGCTGGATTTGAGAAGCGGTTATCACCAGGTTGCCATGGACCCGAAGGACGCCGATAAGACCGCGTTTGTTACGCGGAGGGGAATTTTTAGGTGGAAAGTGATGCCGTTCGGGCTCTGTAACGCGCCTGCGACTTTCCAGCGGCTTATGGATATCGTCCTATCTGGCCTAAACTTTGAGATTTGCCTTGTTTACCTGGACGATGTGATTATTTTTGCGAGTACACCGGAGGAGCATTTAGATCGGCTTGAGCGAGTATTTCAGCGATTGAGGGGCGCTAACCTTAAGCTTAAGCCCAGTAAATGTCAATTGCTGCGAAGGACTGTAAGTTTCTTAGGCCATATAGTGACACCGGAAGGAGTGGCTATGGACCCGGCAAAGATTCAAGATGTGGTTGATTGGCCAGTGCCGCAGAGATTACGGGATGTACGGGCCTTTGTAGGATTGTGTGCGTATTATCGCCGGTTTGTTAGAGACTTTTCAACGGTGGCAGCCCCGTTGTTTGCACTGACGAAGAAAGGCAGGGCGTTCATCTGGGATGAAGCTTGCCAGGAGACCTTTGATTTCCTGAAAACTGCATTGACAACCGCCCCGATTCTTGCCTTACCGAGAGACGAAGGTTCCTATGTGTTGGATTGCGATGCATGCGACCTAGGCATAGGCGCAGTTCTGTCCCAGCGCATAGAGGACGAGGAGAGAGTGATCGCGTACGGGAGCCGCCTGTTGTCTACTGCTGAGCGAAATTATTGCGTGACCCGCAAGGAGTTGCTGGCAATAGTTTACTTCACGAAGTTCTATAGGCAGTATCTGCTGGGAAGGCCATTTGTTTTGAGGACGGACCATGCTGCATTGCAGTGGTTGCAACGGACGCCGGAGCCGATCGGCCAGCAGGGGCGATGGCTTGAGCGCCTCGCTGAATTCGAGTTTCAGGTGGTGCACCGACCGGGTAGGAAGCATGCTAATGCTGACGCACTCTCGCGTCGCCCGTGTCGACAGTGTGGATGGGAGGACCTGGCCACTGTGGCCGCGGTCACTGAGGAACCCGAGCCGCCCCCGCCGGATGCCGACGAGGATCCGTCGGATTCTATAGAGAGAACCCAGAGGGAGGATCCTGACTTGCGAATAGTGCGTAGCTGGTTGGAAGAGGGCGCGGAGATACCCGAGTTCGTTGAACTCCTGCATGAAAGCGAAGCCATTAAAATCTATTGGCATCAGAAAGACCGACTGCGTTTGCAGGACGGGATAATCTACCGCCAGACGCCGGACGGCGTGGATCAGTTGGTGATTCCGAAGGTGAAGAAGGAAGAATTCATGAGGTTTGCCCATACCGGGGTAACGGGGGGCCATTTGGGCGTTCGCCGGACAAGGTGGCAGGTGAGACGCCGGGCGTACTGGGTAGGTTGGTCAGGGGATGTTAAGCGCTTTTGTCAGCGGTGTTCCCCCTGTAGCCAGTATCGCCGGGGTCAACCTCCAAAGCAGGGCCCCCTTCAGCCATTGCCATGCGGGGAGCCATGGGAGCGTCTTAGTATAGACATCACGGGTCCTCATCCGCGTAGCCGCCGGGGCCATGTATACATTTTGACGGTGATGGACGGGTTTACTAAATTTGTGGAGGCTATTCCCATGGCCAATCAGGAAGCCACCTCGGTAGCCCGGGCCCTAGTGGAAAACGTGATAGTTAGGTATGGGGCGCCCCTTCAGATTCTGACCGACCAGGGAACCAATTTTGAGGGAAACTTGTTTAAGGATCTCTGTCGGTTATTGGGGATTGACAAGGTGAGGACCTCCAGCTATCACCCCAGTTGTAATGGCCTGATCGAACGGTTCCACCGCACTATGAACGCTATGCTGGGGAAAGTGGTTAGCAGCCATCAGCGCGATTGGGACGAGGTTCTGCCTCATGTGTTGGCCGCCTATCGGGCGTCACCGCACGAAGTTACGGGCTATACCCCGAACTTCTTGATGTTCGGGAAAGAGACGAGGGCTCCGATCGACCTTGTCTACGGGAGACCCCTGATGGTGACCGTGGCGCTGCCACCTACTCAGCTTACGCGCAAGACTTTGCTGACCGAATGGAAAGCGCGTATCGTCTTGTCCGAGAACACTTACGGGTCCCCGCCGAGGCCGTCTACCAACGATGGACTCTGGCCGATGATCAACTTGATCGATCCTATGGAGGATGAGTTGGCGGCCCAATACGTGTCGTCGACCGAAGAAGATGACCCTACGGACCTCGACTACGTGCCGTCGCGAACCCCTACCCCTGATTAGGGCTGACGTACTCCCAGTTGGACAACGCCGTCCTGAGCCCTTGGTCCTTTCGACGGACTGAGAAACTGACTAGCCGCCTAGGGGCGACTTTGGCGTACTTTTCTCTTAGTTAAGAGCGTTCCTGGGCCGTCGGCCTCGTATTAGGGACGAGACTTGGTCTCTATGGACTTTTAGTTTGGCCCGTTGGCCACGCGTGTTTTTGTTGACAGAAATTGTCTTGGCCGTTGGCCGCTCGTCGCGTTAACTCTGAGCCTAGAGTTTCGGGCCCGTTGGCCGTTTTCTTTTGGAAAATGAACATTTAAAAAGACGGAAGGCTTGGGCCGATTGGCCTCGTATGTAATAACTGTTGTAGGACGGTCCAGAAGAGACATGATTTTGTTCTTTGACGTTGCTGTAATTCGTTGACTTTAGGTTTGCTGGGACGGTCGGTGTGACCGGTCGCTTGTGTTTTAGCCGTTGGCTTTTCTTATTTCCGCTTAGATTTGATGTTAGGAATCTCTGGGCCGCCTCTCCCTCCTGCGAAATAGGAGACATTTCGAATCGCAGCGGGGGGAGAGTGTGACGGTTTTTTTAGGTGGGCTGCTCTGTGTCTGTTTTGCTCCTGCTCTGCTCTGCTCAGTACTCTTGCTCAGTCTCTCAGCCTCCCTCTGCTCAGGTCTTTGCTCAGTCTTGCTCAGTTCTTGCTCAGTCTGCTCAGCCTCCCCCTCTGCTCAGGTTCTTGCTCAGCTCTTGCTCAGTTCTGCTCAGCCTCCCCCCTCTGCTCAGTCCTTGCTCAGTCTTTGCTCAGTCTGCTCAGCCCCCCCTGCTGCTCAGGTCTTGCTCAGTTCTTGCTCAGCTCAGTCTCTGCTCAGTTCTTGCTCAGTCTGCTCAGCCTCCCCCTCTGCTCAGGTCTTTGCTCAGTCTGCTCAGCCCCCCCTGCTCAGTCTTTGCTCAGGTCTTTGCTCAGTTCTTGCTCAGTTCTGCTCAGCCTCCCCCTCTGCTCAGCTCTTGCTCAGATCTTGCTCAGTCTGCTCAGGTCTTTGCTCAGTCTGCTCAGCCTCCCCCTCTGCTCAGGTCTTTGCTCAGTTTGCTCAGCTCCCCCCTCCGCTCAGGGTATAAATAGAGGGCCCCTGCCACACTCGTGGCCATTCTGATTTTGTAACTGGAGCGAACGGGTGTTCGACGGGCCATTCTGATTTTGTTACTGGAGCGAACGGGTGTTCGACGTGCTGCCGTGCTGTGTGACACTTCAAGAATAAATCGTGTAGAAACCAGGACGTGTCGGTGATTTTGACTTGAGCGATTGATTGGCTGGTGCTGCTAGACGTTCGAAATACTCCGAACGCCGAATTTACGCTTCTATAGCGACACGCGGACTGCTGCTCCGTGCAAGCCTAAACCTCTTCCCTGCCACCTGGTGATCTCAGAGACGACGACAGGGGGTTTTCGCTACAATATATATATATTAGGGTTGTTAATATCGGTTTTCTTGGCAAACCGATTATCGGTTTTAGAAATCCGATTTTAAACCGATTATCGTTTTTTATTGGCCTTCCTAGAAAATTTTATATATTATCATATAATGCAAGTTACTGAAAACCGATAATCGCTACGTACCCGTATCGTACGTACACGTACGGGTTCTTCTATTTATTCTATTACCTCGTTGCTGTGGAAAACTCTTCTTTATATATGAGGCAATAATACGTGGCTGTGGGTGTTCTACTATTACCTCGTTGGCTGTGAAAGACTCCGTTTATATATAAGAGTTAATAATACGTCGCTGTGGAGATTCTACTATTACCTCGTTGGCTGTGTAATACTCCGTTTTATATTATATGAGGCAGAATTCGATAATCGTTTTGTCAATAATGAAAACCGATAATCGTTTTCGAAACCGATAATCGGATTTCCGATTATCGTTTAACATCCCTAATATATAAATATATATATATATACATATCTCGCATATATACATACGCATATATATATATATATATACAGTATACTATCATTTAAAGTTAATTACAATTTTTACCATGGAACGTGGCGCCCCTCAAAAACAACCCTTGCCCTCACATAAGCAATCCTGGATCAGCCACTGTTCCCGACCCCCTGCTTCTTTTTGACAAATCGGACCCTGATGACATGAGAGCCTGTTTTTAGCGTTCTGGGATCCGTTTTCAGCTATATCTGAACGTTTATTTCAAGCGTGGTGCTTCTGCGGCAGAAAATGCCGCCACACAACCCGCGAAAATTTACTTCTGCGGCGGAATTTTCTTGGATATTTTATCTAAAAACAACTCTAACCCTAACACTGACCCTAACCGACCGTCACAGCGCTTAACCTGACCCTAACCGACACTCACGAGGCTAAACCTGACCCTAACCGACCCTCACGACGCCAATTTATAGGAAGTACCGCATTTGAACAATGCGCATGTTCCAAAGCGCTTCCGCCGCAGAATTGTGTCGAAATGTTACTTCTGCGGCGGAATTTTCCGCCGCAGTGAGATTTATGTCGTTATTTCAAACACAAAACTGTTAAAAGTCATATATAGGCGTAGCTACATGGAGCACGAGGAGGCAGTTGCCTCCTCTTCCTTTTTTTATATACTGGAACTTCTATTGGCCAATGACACCAATAACCAGGATTTTGCCAGTAGTCTGTGAAGTTGCCTCCTCTTGAATTTAGGTCTGGCTAGACTGGCTACGTCCCTGTTAAAAGTTTCAATGTTTTTATATCTTTAATTTTTCAGGTTATCTCAAGTGACTAGTTTGAATAAAAAATAAAAACCGTGGAAAAATCATAGCCATTCATTGTTAAAACTAAGATGATAAGTAAAATGTTAAAATATGTGCAAAATCCAGGGGGCAAATGCCCCTTGGGGCCCTCTGGACGCCCATGATTATACCCAATATAGGCTACTTACTTTACACAGCGTCGTTAAACTGAAAAGATCATGAAGCATCTAACCCAGATTATAAAACGGACAGAAACAACCGGTATAACAACTTACCAACCAAACTTTAAAACTTTATCGTGAGATTCCGTCTCAGTCTGCCACTTCGCGTCTTCCAAGACTCCGATTCCAAACGTTGTCTGCGGCTCCGACGCTGCAGTCTGCTACACGCGCTTACGACGGGCAACAGGCAAATTGCACCAAGATCAGTAATAAGGATAAGGAAAATATCACAAACACTGGACCAAAAACTAACCTATTTCATGGGCGCCGACCGAAATTTAAGAAGGAGGAGGCTGCACAAAAATTGGGACACGTTCCAAGGACCTGATCTCGCCAAAAATATTCAGACCTATTCAGATAATTATGAACTCCAGTTTCGGTACGTGCACAATCTTGTCCCACTGTGGGCACCACGAGCACTATAGTTGTCAAATTGATGCGATTCTACAATGTCATGCACTTATTTACCCATGCGGAAACAATGGTGCACAGCAGCACAGCCCGTAACTGATTAAACGACAGCCACAACTCGCATTCTAGTGTTGTCAGTCCCAAGCCTGGAGAAAGGAGGAGGGCAACGTTAATCATCTTTGTTTGTTATGACACAGTTGAAACAGATGAACCTTAAGTTTAGATGAGGAATCAACAGACAGTTACAGACTGAACTGACCTGAACTGCAAATTCCAAGGCTTTGGATCAGGTAGGTGTACCAAAAAGAGCCGAGGAAACCCACACCGTCCTGGTACGGGATACAATGAGTCAGTGATGTCTACTCTATTGTTAAGGTGCAATATTTATTTGTATGAGGGTGAGCAAGTATCAAGACTAGTCGTTTGATTTAAATTTATAGCTAGCTTCACAGTGGCGTAAATCATGGGGGGGGCAGAGGGGACAGTCCCCAAAGTTTTGACTTAAGCCCTGCTGTCCCCCAAAATCCGGCCCTCGTAGGTACTCTGTCCCCCCCCAAAGTTATGTATAGATTTTCGCCTCTGCCCCCTACATAGTATTATGTGAACATACAAATTTTAAACTGGACTCTACTCATTAGGCAGATGATGATGATATATTCGTTTATTTAGGCAGTGCAGTGAATGCAACATAGATGTTATGTATGTAATACTATGTATGTATGTATGAGCACTTGTTATAGCGCCTCTTCAAGATTTCTACTCAGGCGCTCCCGACCACAGCGCAGAGACTGAATCGGAGTTTCACGCCGAAGCGCATGAGCAATTGCGAGTGAAGGACTTGCCCAGGATATAATACTGATAATTAGGGTTTCTGTTAAGGCTCTGGCAAGACTGTTTTGAACCATTTTTAGTTTGTGCAGATTCCTTTAGTGATTACCATAGAAGATTTTAATAGATTTTGCTTTGTTTGATTGAGCTCATTATGACTTTATAACAGTGTACATTTTTCTTATTTAAAAGCTTTGTTGCACTGCCTAAAATTAGTCGACTGCTGGTCTGGATTTCCGAGCATCTTGGAAATATTTAGCCCCTGCTAAGTCAAAACTCAAGCTCCCCGATATTATTTAAAAAGTTCTGGTCAGGTTCTTGTTTTTGACTCCACAGTAAAGATATTTCAAAAGTTTCTGATCCTGCAGATGGAAAATGTGTCCTTTAACCGGTTTGTCCTTTAACCTACTTTGTGACATTAGGCATACATCCTAACTTTTGAATGCACAAGTTTAATTAAGTTTAATTAAAGTTTTGAGGTTTAGACCTACAATCCTATTCTAAAATACATATTTTTATTTTGGGGCTTATAATCCTGCTCTAACATGCATACACTGAAATTAACAACACATTCATTCATTAGCTGTGTAAATGCTTTCAGCTTTACCTCTGCCCCAACTGGGGCATTACCCTGCAACCCAATGGAGGCTTTGCCTAGACC
>JACEVL010002351.1:0-20204 GCA_020284085.1 Aporrectodea caliginosa
ACTATTTAGAATGTAAAATATCCGGAATGGCCCTATTCGTCTGTTTCCTGGCTGGTGAAAGTGCCTCTGAACGCCACCGCGTTAAACCGTTGTATTGTTAGCGAGAGGCGTTGAAATAAAAAAGATGTTTCCCGCTGGTCCCCCGTGGCGGTGCAGAGCTTTTGTCCCAGGTCCGAAAGGAAGGTCAGGCCTTCGTTGTTGATCGGGCCCAAGGTTTTCGAATGCCAGGGGGATGAAAAGGTATATTATTATTATTATTATTATTATTATTATTATTATTATTATACTATACAGTGTCTCACATCATATACATTGCATCGGTTGACACCATTTTTAAAGGTGTCTAAGGTCATTATAATAATATCTTTTCTTTATTAAGCGCCTGACAAACGCACTGCGCTGTACATTTACATGTTATGCAATTTAAATCTTAACTACTAACAGAACAGACAGCCTGCAATACAACGGCGCTAATAGCAGCCTACAAAGTATATCCGCCCAAAAGGGGGCTCGAACTCGGTACCTCTCGGTCTCTGTGCCAGATGTTATCCAATGCGCCACGGGCCCCCTGTTACCAATCGGTAATTCTGACCGTCAACCAAAGTTCAGAAAAAAATCGACGTCACTGTCCCTTCCTCCTTCATTCTCTCGCACACAGAACTACATCTCGTGGTTGATGGATAGAAGATTAGTAGTAGCAGTTTCAGTGTAACGACACAGATGATTGTAAGTAAGAATGTTCTTTATTAAACGCAAGCAAACGCTCAGCGCTTTACATACAAAGTCAGAAGTGATTGGCGTCGCCTTCCTATTTCACCAGGCTTGGGACTGGCACTACGTCTTGCAGTGGCGGAGTGACGCCCTCAATAATTCTGAGGCTTCTTAGTTTTATAATTTTATGAAGGATTTGCTCAAGCTTCCTAGACAGTGACCGACAGAACATGCAAATTTATTCTCAACGGTATCCCATCTTTATATAGCATCCGTAGTTTAATTTTAAAGGTGTCTAAATGGGAACTCTCTCTGTCTCCTCGGCTATCTTGTTCCATACTTATATAGATTTTGTTGATACCGTTGAAAAGGTGTCTAAGGTAGGCAGACTTAAATCTCTCACCATTCACCCTTATCCAATGTTCAGAACAAACAGACGCCATTGTCCCTTCTTCCTTCCATCCATCGAACACATTTATCGAAAGCCAATTCGCGTTTAATGAATAGTATCACTAGAACAGCTATCATCTGGAACAATATTGCCTTCTCGTTGGAGCATCAACCTAACTATTTGTCTAACAAAAAGCACACATCCATCCTTCCTTTCAGGCACCCACTCACCCACCAACCCACCCGCTCTCTCATCTACCCACCCATCTATACCTCCGTTCAACCCTCCGTCCGTCCATCCATCCATCCACCCATCCATCCATAAACCAACCAACCCACCCGTTCATCCACCCACCCATTCATCAATCATCCAATCAATTCATCCATCCATCCATCGATCCATGGTACAAAGTCCTCAGACAGGATATTTCCTTCCTTTGTTCTTTCGTAGTAATTTACCATCAAAGCCAAAAAACCGTTGGTCTTCACATCTGCTCTCCTGTGGACTACTGTAACTCGCTTTTCATGGGTCTTCCTAAGGTGCGCCTCTCCCCTTCCAGATAGTCTTAAACGCTGCTACTTTTACCAGCACGCCATCTCGCGAATGATAGGCTGAGTGGACCTTTGGGAGGGTTGCGGGACGCGATCCCGCTACCTGCTGCTCTTCACGCCACTGATGTTGCCACACACAAACAAATATACTCCTCACTTAACCCAACCTCGCGTTGTTTTCATCCACGTTACTTCCGGTCAGTGATAAACAACTGTCGAAGAATGTTGTATTGAGACAAATGTTGAGTCATTAAGTAGGAACGAGACAAATACTCACTTATTGTTTTTCCCTTATATAAAGAACGATTAAACCGTTTTAAAGGTGTCTAACTACGCGCTAGGAAAGCGGATACCATCTCTTACATAAAATCTTTTATTTATTCCAATGTTTAACGACATCTTATAACTAGAAAAAGCTGTTGACGTCTTTAAAATCGGATTGGATCCACAGTTTAAGGGCAGCTTATGACAACATAGGCCGTGCCGCCGACAAAATTATTTTTGGCATATTACAGCGCTTTGTTTATTTATAATCCTATATTTTATTCACTTTTTACCTTATTTTAAAGGTGTTTAAAGACGGCGCTCAACCTATTCAACTGTAGTCGCAAATTCTGATACGATATTGTTTGCCAACATTTTAAAGGTGTCTCAAGAGAACTCTCTATCCTATCACCTACTGTTTCCATTTTTGATATCGAATCGATTTATCACATTTTAAACACAGACTGTCGGGAAAATCATCATTGCAGTTAGCTAATGAGAATTTGCGTTCCATTTATATACGGCATTGGTTGTCCATATTTTAAAGGTGTCTAATGACAGCGTTCAATCTATCCAACTGTGGTGGCCAATTCTGACATAATATTGCTTGCCATCATTTTAAAGGTGTCTAAGGAGTTCGCTGTTACCAATTGCGGGCGATGTCTGATTCTGGTAAGATAACAGTGAACTACTTCTGCCTGGGCGCCTTCTTTATCTTCATCGGGAGCGTCCTTCTCTGCGCCCTCGGCTTCACCGTCGTTCTTCCTTTCTGATTTGACTGTTTGACATCCATGCAAGGCGCCCATCACGTCCTAGTTCTCATTTAAAATGTCAATCGTACTCTGGGAAGTGCCAGTCCCAAGCCTAGATAAAGTAGGAAGGCGGCACTAATTATCTATGTTATGAACCAGTATCGTTACACAGCCACTAACAAACTTTCTGGCGATCATTTGCAGAAGAGGTGAATATGCGCTGTAGACCACTTTTTGTGTTAATTGAAATGGCCGAACGCCTCTGTTTCTATTAATGGATAGAATTAACTACAGTTTTAAAAAACGTCGGATGGGTGGAAAGGCTCCTGGGTGTTGGTTGATATAAAATAATAATGATATTAATAATGATGATGATGATGATAATAATAATAATAATGATAATAATGATGATGATGATGATGATGATGATAATAATAATAATAATAATAATAATAATAATAATAATAATAATAATAATAATAATAATAATAATAATAATAATAATAATAATAATAATAATAATAATAATAATAATAATAATAGTAGTAGATTAGGACTCTGTGCCCTTACGGTGTTTTGAACAGCGATACTGTACCTCGGTCCCCTGCTGACCGTTAGACTCACCCACGTGCTTTATCGAGTCGGTAAATACACCCTGCCGCAGGAAATGCTTATAGGTTATTTAACCCTCATGCGAACAAGCAAAAATGCAACTTAATTTGAACAACGGGGGTTCTTGTCAGACCCCCCTTTTTTATTTGGGTTCTTCATAGGTAACAGTGTATTTTATATGCCAGTTTTGCAACATGTTATTAGAATAATAGAAAATAACAATGTATCAGTCTCTCCAAGCAATATAAATCATTTCTATGATGAATTTGAAACTAAATGTTCAGTTATAGTATTTTGTCACAGTCTGTCGTAAACGTTTGATCGACTCCGTGATAATCTATCTATAAAATAAGAAATAAATAAAGAAACCATTAATTTACTCTAGTAAAATTAGTACTGATTGGTGGGTATTATGTTCAAATGCTATATGACTGTTTTCTAGAAAATATCTCTCACAAAACAATGAATATACTGTATATGTAAGCCAGTTAGTCTTGCTCTTTTTTGCTTCGAATACATGTGTACAGCGCAGCAGACAGCGAGACAGACACACTGCTTTGTAGCATGTGTGGCATCTCTACTGTGTTATCTGTCCTTCTTGCCAAACAGGTAGCATCGTCGTTTTGTACCCTCCTCTTCCTGCTTCTGTTGAATAACAATCTGAGATCTGGTGGCCAAGATTGCACGCTGTACTTCTTCTGACTGTGGCTTGCTTACTCTGGTAGTGAGTGATCCACGGCACTGTGAGAGATCTGGCAAGCTGGTTCAAGAGCGCCCTTTGAAGCGATAATTCATCTCCCATTCTGAGTTGTTCAATATCCAGATGATCATTACACTGAGCGCCGAAATGTCAACGACATTGAAGATGTAAACTGGCCATCTGTTAGTCTTACGTTTGACAGACTTAGCCGGTATTATCTTCAGGGTCTCCTAAGCACTCAACCTTTTTGGTCGTTAAAATGTGCTAATTGTTGCTCAACAATATAGCAACAAAGTCATATAACCGATTTGAGAAAATATAATATTTAAAATAGTTATGCAACAAATATTGTCAGGGGGGTCTGGCCAGACCCCCCTTGTTCGGATGAGGGTTAAACAATTAAACATTGAAAGACTTCCCAAGCCTTTAATATATAAAAATGAGAAAAGAAGAATAGCCAAGGGTTTAATATGAATGAAAAAAGAAAAACAGTAAAGGCTACGAGGTGGTAGCGACTTCATTTTCTCAGCCTCGGCATATGAGGTCTCCCTTAAGCAAACCACAAGAAGCAGCTATAGTGGTGGAGTGTTAGCGACTTCATTTCCTCAGCCTCGGCATATTCATTCATTCATTCAGAGCATTTATATAGCGCCTCTTCAAGAAGCTACTCAGAAGCGCTCCCGACCCAGCCACGACTAAAGAAAAAAAGACTTGAGGGACTTGAAGAACCCTGCCGGTTGGCTCACAAGTAAAGAGCGGGTGAGGTAATATTGACGTAATATTGAGGTAATATTGACTGCTCACCCGCCCTCATATGAGCAGTCCTCTCCCTCGCTAGCTCAGCTTTCCACCGAGTGTACGGTGAGTGTACTCATCGTAGCCAAACAAGGCACAGTGATCAATGAGAACCAACTCAGAGCTAATTGCTTAGCGTGTCCCATCCTTATATAGAGTAGGTTGAAATTGATTTAAAGGTGTCTGAGACGAGCGTTATTTACAATCGTATACAGTGTACAGTGTCTCATTTTAGAATATTATCGTTTGACAACGTTTTATGGGTGTCTTGGCTCTAAGCAGTCGGCTCCAGCAATTTTATTCTCAAACAGATCCGCCGGTGGAAGCTGGACTTGTAGAGGAGGAGACTGTTTCTGGAAAAGGGTGTAAGTAGTTCCAAGTTGAAGCCTTTTATTCTGCGTAAGATAATCAACGATATCGCTACATGATCAACGATTACGTTAAATGATCAATTATTACGGATTATACCTCTCATGTAGTTTGTTTAATAAGAGAACATTGTTTTGTTCATTCATTAGCGACATCTTGTGACTGCATCAGACACAGTAACTATTAGGAAAGAGTGGTATTGCCGTATCTATCGATTATAATTATTATTCAAGAGTTGAGACCATCTATCGATTGAACGCAATTGTAGGTATATGTATGGTCGGATGGAAACATTTTTAAGGTGTCTAAGAGAGGAACGTATTATTCAGTTTTCAACGACATCTTGTCGACTCTGCTTTACTTGACGCAATTGTGAATATTTCAAAGAGCGTTAATAACAACAAACAACAACAACAACATAAACAACAACAACAACATCATCATCATCATCATCATCAACAACATCAGTTCCTGGCGATGGTCGATGGATACGAATAAATGATGACTACAGTAACTGATATAGAAAATGTTACGCGAACCATTTGCCTGCAATGGATACAAATAAATGATATAGAAAATGCTACGTTACATCTTGAATACAATTCTGAACAAATGCTTTATCGTTATAAAAGCAGGTGTTACCTTCAATATTACCTCTTCCATTCGCTCTGATCGGAAGAGGAAAAATCGTATATCAAGCAAATTCTGACGTTACCTGAAGGAGGGAGAGAGAGGAACGGACGGTCGGACGGAGAGAGGGACGGAAGGAGGGATCGAGGGACAGACAGACAGGGACAGTGAAAAAGAAGAGACAGAGGTAGATACACAAAGTGAACCAAACGTATCTTTTCCTCTACATGAAATCCCAACGGATGCTTCGGTGAATATCAATTACGACGGAGGAGGAGGAGCCAACGCAAACGACGACGCGTGGCGCCATCTGGCCTTCGCCGATGTTGGATGGAAAGACGAATAGGTCGACGTGAAGCAGAAGACTAAGGTCGCATACGACGTCACTACAGGGCGACTCTCGACACACAAGTCTTAATAATATAATATTATATAGTCCGTACCATGGCATCTGACACGCGCTGTTCAATGTATCTTTAGGTGGCAACGATTGGGGAACAGATGGGTATATGTCCCAGGAAGAGTTTATTCGTGGTTGGATTTTGGTGCACCATCGTTTGATGCCTTGGCGCTATATATACATTACAAATTACGAATTTGTAGTTAAAAGGTTACATATTATTAACTAACTATGCATGGCTATGTCTATCTGTATGCGCCCTCAAGATGTCTGACGTTTCATCCCTCCATTCATAATAATTTTGAACGACTGCCTCAATAGACTTCCGAAACATAATAGACTTAATCGATACCCGCTTAAGAAATTACGTCAAAAGTCGTAATCGAGTTTATATAACCTCGGTTGAGACCATTTTAAAGGTGTCTAAGAGGTCTCTCTCATTAAAACCATTTTGAGTCCCGATTTTATATAGTATATAATGACCACATTTTAACGGTGTGTAAGCTCTCCCATCAATTGGCAGCTCTGTCGCACAGCTTGACCCTCACCCAATACTCAGAAGAAATCGACTCCACTGTCCCTTCCTTCTTCCATCCTTCGAAAATAATTTTTGAGCGCCATCTAGCGTTTGATGGATTATATAAAAACTAGAGCAGCAATCGTCTGGAACGAGAGACGATATTTCGCTATCTAGAAAGAGTTGAACTTCCGGTTGTTTACTGTTTAACGACCACTGTGTGAAAAAAAACCCACCACCACTTAATCCGATATCTTAGTAATCGTGTTCCTTGCAGTCACAAGATGTCGCCAATGACTGCTATCGAAAAAAGCTCTGCTCCTTAATAACAGTCCGCGAGCGAGGGACTAAGAGTTCTTCTTCATCAGCCGATCGGTGGGCAGATCGCCGCAGGACACCTGCGGTGGGTCAGCAGAGTACCCTTAGGTATGTCGTTCCTCCCTTCGGTCCTCGGCCCGTGGTTACTTGGTTGTCCCGCGGGTGCGTACTTCTACGGACCAGTCTAGGAGTTTCGCTATTTTTGGTCCCAATAGCTGGAACCAGTTACCTCAGTCCCTCAGGACTGACCTTTTTCTATTTCTTTTGACCAGTTCCACAAGCGCCTGAAAACCTCCCTTTACCAGTGAAGAGACTGGCTCGGGTCGGGAGCGCCTCTGTTTTGAGTAGCGCTATATAAATCCTTGATTACGATTACGATTACGATTACAATGGGGTAGCCAGCCCATCGATGCAGAGAAAGACCAATGCAGAAACCCGTATAGGCAACCCGCTTCGAAAATGCTCTCTTACTAAACAACGCTCTTAAGCAATCATTGAGTCGATGAAAACTGTTAATAATGGTCTTCAATGGTGTAACGGTGTTCAGTCAATCAGTCGATCAATCATTTAAGTGTAGGGTATCAGCGATTGGATATATTATTATGGTAAGGTAGGGTTAAGAGCGGCAGTGTTCCGCCAATTCTCCCTCGATTTCCATGACGTAATTTGTCTGGACCCTGTGTTCATTGTCTCTCTGTTCAAATTCAGGTTCCGGGTTCTTTTAGGCATCAATCGAATTAAATTAAACCACACACAGACAAACAGACAGACAGTCACACGGACAGACGGATGAGCCGGACGGATGGATGGACAGATAGAGAGATAGACAGACAGACAGACAGACGGACAATGCCAGGCAATTCTAGCAAAGGATTTAAAGAGGCATCCTAATGACTCTAATTAAATTCTGACTTACTTAACAACGATCAAAGGACCCATCGATTGAACACAATTGTACTTTTATGTAAAGTCGGTTTTAAACGTTTTAAAGGTGTCTAAGAGAGGAACGTGTTCTCTAATTTTCAACGACATCTTGCGGTTGACAGGGCGATGACGTCGACTGTTTTATTTGACGTAAATGGTTTAATCGTATCCAGCAATTGTGAAGATTCTAAAACAGCTGTTTTCAAACGGTGCTACGCCAGGTGTCGCTACGCGGTACACAAAATTAAATATTAAAATCTCTATGAATTTATGCCAATTTTTCTTTGATTAGCTATTTTACGTCCACCATGCGCTTTTTTCTATAAATATTTATGCGTTTAAATATTTATGCGTGATGCGTTTAACTTTAGCCTACACCCATTTTTCTTTGATTCGCTATGATGCTAATATATCCTCCATGGGCTTTCTTACGCCTGTTCTTTTGAACTGACCTGTGCTGGTGGTACGCCAACATACGACTTTTTTACCTGCATGGTGGTACAATAAAAATGAAGTTTTAAAATCGTTTTTATAACGTACAATAAGATATCGTTAATAATAATAATAATAATAATAATAGTAGTATTGTATTGTATTGTATAGTATTTACTAATTTGTATAGCGCCACTCACAGCAGTGGCCATTCAGTAGCGCTCCCAGTGCGAGAACCCCTAGAAAAGAAGAAGGTTTTGAGGAGGGAGAAGACAGTAGGAAGAGACCCCGAAAGAATGGTAACACCTAGAGAGGAGGGAAGAGCATCCCATAGAGAGGCCCTATAGCGGCAAAAGATCTAGTGTGCGTCAGTGTTATTTAAGTTTCAGTTTACTTTTCAGTTTCAATTTCAGTTTTAGTTTTGTTTTGACGCTTGCAATGCGGGACAGAGTTGGGATGTCATCATGTGACTCAAATAACATCATTGTCTTATGGTTATATAACCTCAGCAGACATCATTTTAAAGGTGTCTAAAGAGTGCACTATTACCAATCAACTTATTTATTACTCCAAGGTGTAACGTCTAGAGTACAAGTATATAAGGATGGGACGCTGTATTTTATTGGTAATAGCTCTCGCCTTAGACACCTTCAAAATGGTGGCAAGTGATGCTATATAAGAAAGAGACACGATAGTGTATTAATTAATTGACAAGACCTAAAATCATACAGCATCACTTACTATCAACCGATGACATTACTGCAGTGCGACTCGTATTAATTATCGTTCTTAAATGACACTCCACTCCTCAATCATCCGTTGAAAGGCAACTGGAAGGGCTTTTCCAGGGAGACTCTGATCAGTGGAAGCCTGGATTATAGTCGACGGATTATCAGTGCTTCCCGATTTCCAGTTAAGAGGTTTACCAGGTTCGTTATCTATAGGCAAGAACTCTCGGTAATTGCAGAATCACGTGATGTGATAATCGCCAAACACACACGCACATACACACACACTCACAAAGACACAAACACACACAGCGGTAATCTTCGTGTTGCCACCTGTCAACATAATTAATTATCCTATCCGAAATCATACCTCAATCTATCCAACCCGTTCTAACCCTATTCCAGCCAATCGCACGCCTTTGAAGCCTTCTCGTCCTCAACGAAACCCACCTATGGCAGCTGCTCTGCCTCCTCCTCCTCTCTGATCTCTCTGTCAACCGATCTTCATTTGAAATCTTTGGACAACCTCTCTGACACGACGCAGCGTTGGTGCCCTACTTTTAGCCTTAACGGTTTAGACAATCGGTTATTATTATTACCTCACAGGGGACGAAGCTTGAATCCGCACTCCAGGCTTTTAAACGTCAGTTACTACCCACGTATACAAGATATAGGAAATAGGAAATATAGGAAATGCTGGTTCCATCCTTATATAGCTTTGGTGGACATTACTTTAAAGGTGTCGAAAGAGATCGCTATAACCAATAGATAAGCGTGTCCAATTCTGATATGGTAGTTTCTGTTTAACGACACAGTGTGATAACAAAGGTTATTACCGTCGCCCTCCTCCTTTATCCAGGTTTGGAACTGGCACTGCCAGAGTACGAGCACTGGCGGAGTTATCTGGCGTCTGATGCCTTTGTTTGAGAATTCTAATTTATTCGCTACCGTGTCCAAAACTGATATAGTATTGGTCGCGAACATTGTGAAGGTGTCTAAAGATGAGGGCTCTTACTATTCACTTAATGTGTCCAATTGTAATTAAGCCTGAATCTGTAATCTACGCCTTACAAAGCAGGCCTGCATAGAAGTGGATACAGTTTCGCTCGCCATTTTCATGGCGTTATTTTAAGAGGTAAATATTATAAGCACCAAATTCGCTGTGATTACTATTATTATTCCTGTCGTTGTCTGCGTTTATATAACATCGGTTGACGTGTTGTAAAGGTGTCTAAGGCGATCGCTCTAAATTATTCCTATCGTTGTCTGCCTTTATATAGCCTTGGATGACCGTGTTGTAAAGGTGTCTAAGGCGACCGCTCTAAACCAATCGTATACAGTGTCCCACTAATCTTTGGATGGTGCGAATTTATTCCAAAATACGGAGACTTTTACAGGATGTTAGGGTGACTCCCAAGTTGAAGTATTTTATATTGCTCTAGACAGTGTGTTTTATGATCAACGATTTCGTTACATCATAAATTATGCAGTTACACGATCAACGATTACGTTGTATGATAAACGGTTACGTCTTTTCTATATCCCTATCACAAAGCCTGATCTTCACATAGAATTTGATGTGGGTTGGATTTTGGAGCGCCATCGTTTGATGCCTTGTGCGTTATGCATCGGCGCTATAGAAGTTACGCATTACAAATACAAGTAGTTAGCAGTACCAATTAGTTGCTAACTACTCATGGCTAGATCTGTCTGTATGCGCCCTCGAGTTTTCTAAATTTTTATGGGAAGGACTTGCCCAAAATTCAGTACCATCTGACGAGAGGAGGATCGAACACATGTATTGTATTGTATTGTATTGGAACACTTGTTATAGCGCTCCTTACAGATTGCCCATTCAGAGGCGCTCCCGACTACTGCGCGGACGCTGAATCGGAGTTTCACGCCGAAGCGCATGAGCAATTGCGAGTGAAGGACTTGGCCAGGGTCCCTACGAGTACCATGCTTTCCGCGTTACAAGGCTAATGCTCTAACTATCCATAATTGGAACCAGTTGTCACCGTGTAAAACTGTCTAGCTCTCTAACCAATCGTGCATTCAACGCCTCTGCTCCAAAGGAATGGAATCGACTACCACTTTCTCTTCGTAGCTCAACTTCACTTCCTTCCTTCAAAAAGCGGCTCAAAACTCACTATTTCTCCTTGGCTTTCAAGGATTTAGAAATCTAAGTGCATCTTCATCTGGCGGCTGACTATCCGCGCCTCAGATTCACATTTCGGTGTGACCTTGCACGCGTTACAAATTTATTTAATAATAATAATAATAATAATAATAATAATAATAATAATAATAATAATAATAATAATAATAATAATATACAATGTTTACATCAAATTGAACGAAAAATTGAACAATCGGCTAGCTAGTCCCGTCTTTATATAGCATCGGTTGACGCCGTTTTAAAGGTGTCTAAGGCGATCGTTCAAGTCATTTGTTTTTAGTAGTAGTTTCAATTTAACGACATTGTGTGATAGCAAAGATCGTTAGCATCGCCCTCCTCCTTCAACCAATCTTGGGACTGACACTACCAGAGTTCGAGTAATTGTATAATGTGTCCAACTATAATTATATTATAAGTTACACAGCCACATTAATGAAGATATTTCATTAATCGTCTGTCATGTCCCGTTCCTATATTGCATCGAATGCAAAGACTTTCAAGGTGTTTAAGATGAGCGCTCTATAACCAATCTGTCAACCAATGTTCTGAAGAAGTCGACGACAATGTTTCTTCCTCCTTCAATCCGTCGCACACGATAATCGAGCGCCATCTTGTGTTTGACGATAGAAGAACTAGAGCAGCTATCGTCTGGATATATATTTCGTTATCTACAGGGTGGGCCAAAAAAAGGAACCCCTACTCATTTTTGCTAATATTTCGGTCAAAAGTAAGAATTTTTAAATCATGCTTTACAAGCTTAAAGGTAATTCATATCTACGTATAATGGCCAAGTTTCACAGAAAAGTTTCAAACAGAACAAAAGTTATATCACTTTTAGTGAGTCCACCCACTGTTTTTGATGGTTCAAAAACGTAACGCAACAAAAAGCAACAAAAACGATTTTACTAAGTCACTTCTCAAATAATTGTAATCTGTTTGAAATGTTTTGGTGAAATTTGGACGCAACCAAGTAAATGCGCTGTGAAACGAAACATAGGCTAAGCCTAATTCCTTCACGCAGACTCGACAAGAATAAGCCTTATATGCATGTTGTCTCGCTTACCAGAATAATCAAGCAAATTCTGCATTGAGATACAATAATCTGCCAGCATGACGAGTACAACAACCAACATGGCTGGTAGCATGTGCAGACAATATCCAGTCTTACACAACCACAGACGCAAGTATAAGGAGCGCTTTAGCAGTAAGCTGTCTATAAATTATGTAGAAAGTGTTGAGTGGTGTCTGGAGCTCTTGTATTATGGTCTGAAGTATCCTCAACGATTGTTAGAGAATCCATCTATCCATTCATCACCAACCTATCCGCCCATTCATTCACTCATCCACCATCCCTTCATTCGCTCAACCACCCACTCACCCATACACCAACCAACCTATCAATTCACCTACTGGCCATCCATGCTTGTCATTCACTTCAGATCTTTAATTCTATTATTCTTCATCGATCCATACTCCCAACTCTTTCTCCATTTCAGTCTCCTCCAGGTTTAGATGATAGTTCACGGTCTTCGTTCGTTCAATTGGCATAACTTTGCATTTAGAAGCATTGGATTTTAACAGCCATTCCTTTGACCAGTCTTCCAACCTTCCAAATTTTGTGTCGTTAACAAACATTGATCCTAACTAACACCGATTCCACTGAGAACTGCTGCGAAGTCCATATAGTAGGCACTCTCATTTTACGATTTGATTTTTTAAGATATCCTGAATGCATTCCAGCAACATTCTCCTTCCCCACCCCCATTCCATATCTTTTGAGTTTTCTGATCACTCTTCGATGAGAAACTGTCTCAAAGGCCTTCCCATTGTCTCTGTCATTCAACAACTTTCGTGTCCCATCCTTAGGCTACATAGGCCTATACGTGTCTATATGTCATCTATGATCCCAACACAATAGCCGTTTAGCTGCAATGATTAGTGAGTAATTGGAACGTGACTGAACTTTTCCACAGACAAGTCTTCTCAGTCTATCCACCCCATATACACATGCAGCCACACAAAGCCATATAGGCAGACATTGACACACGCATTGACAAACACATGAACACACACACACACACACACACAAACCTGTGAGACACACATGCACACAGACGGATGTCGATTAATGTCTTTTAAATTACGATAAATGGCGCTATAGCAGTCATTAGATCAGATCGGTTTCAGAAGAGTTGTGATCAGATTCGATCGGATGAGATAGAACATAGAACTACATAGAATGACACAGCATGACGCATAATGACACAACATGACATGACACGACAATATTATATTATAGCAGGGATACCATATAGCAACAATATTAACATTCGACAGGGATTGGATCACATCAGACCAGACCAGAACAAACCAGACCAGATCAGACCAGATAAGACCAGTCCAGGTTTATAGATTGGAGGCGGCTATTGATACATTTATCGCCTTATCTTTACTGTCACATAAAGAGGTATTAGGGCTGTACAATATGTTCATGTTGGTCGACCACACTATGGCCGCATAGGTTGACATGTGTCAAGTTTCAGATAAGGGCATTAATATTCGCACCTAACTGACATACTTTCCACCCCTCCAAGCCGCTATGCTCAATTAGAGGCATCAACCACACGGAGTTTTATTTGCTTGTGACAGTTATTACTGTCCACGGTGCGTTTTACCGTTAATACTCAAACGGGTTCTCTCTGCTGAATTGCCAATGAGGGTCACGGTTTTAGTATGTGTGACTCCATTTTCTCAATGATTGAGTGCTACTGTTCTTGTTTGGTCACCAAATAAATGAGTTCATTTTATTTGATTTTAATCATGTTGTTAAAAGTATTATCCAGGAAACTGATAGAAGATAATATTATTCATCGACTATTATTAATCCAGTATTTAACGACATCCTATATAGCAAGGCTGTTGACGTCTTTAAGTTTTTGATGTATTTCAGTTCATTTTATTGTAATGTTCTCACAAGTTTTCTGTCTCTTTTCTCGTCTTTGATTCCGTTTCTGATAGGATGTTGACGTATTTAAAGTTTCTGACGGATTAAGTTCATTTTCGTATACTGTCTGTCATCAGTTTGCTTTCTCTCTTCTTGGCTTGGATTCCATTTCTGACAGGATGCTGTGATTTGACAGGTGATTGTTGTCGATCTCTTATTCATATAAATCATTATATACTGTTTTCTCGTCAATCTTATTAACAATATTTTATAGAATATCACATTGATCTATCTAAATTACCATCAAACTATCAATATTACACTTACAGGAGATGCTCAATATTCATTATCCATCAGTCATAGTACATACAGATTCAATTAACAATTTCAACATGACAATCAAAGTATCAATATTATTCAATATTGGTTTATGTATTACAAAATTAGCTCTAAAATAAGATTTGGGAATTGGATTGGATCCACAGTTTAACGGCAGCTTATGACAACATAGGCCGTTTCCGCCGACAAAGATTTTTTGTGGCTGTAATCTGTAATCAGCCTCTAATCTGTGTCGTTTCTGTTGCGGTAATTTGTTTTACCCGGGAGGGCTGCAAACCCTCCGCGGAACCCTCCTCCTTTACCCGGGCTTGGGACCGGCACAGGTTCCACAGCAGGAACCTGAGGCGGAGTTTGACAATCAAAGTATCAATATTATTCAATATTGGTTTTATGTATTACAAAATTAGCTCTAAAATGAATCGTATTCATCAACAAACACAAACCAATTTTAAGCAATAACTAAGGACCAAGAATATTAGAAATATTATTAAGCATCAGCTTTTTCCAATACGAAAAGAAGAAAAAAAAAAAACACATTATAAATCCATACATTTAACATTATGAACAAACCAATTAACATGTTATAAACAAGGAACATTATTATAAAAAGAAGTTATAATATTTTTTACTCAAGTAACCGTTATGCAACTGTATTTAACCATTATTTATTGCCGTTACCTAGATTATGTACTTACTTACAACACCTATAGATAGTATTTTCAGATATAATTACTCTATTTATTTATAATCTCTACATAATTTTCCCATTAGTAATTTTCATGAGTATATTATATACTTCAAGACACATATCTGGAATAGACAATACACTTTTAACAGTGCATTCCACTTTTTTCAACGCACATTTTTCAAATATTAATTTTGATATGTCATGTTTTTAACAAGCAATTAATATATTTATGATCAATGGTTTCAGGCACCTGGCATTCAGAACATAAATCCGTTGTGCTTTTACCTATATGTTTCAACCACGTATTAGTTAAGATATGTCCCATTCTAAGTCATTCATTATTCATCGACTATCGTGTCTCAAACTTATATAGCATCGTTTGACACCGTTTAAAAGGTGTCTTAGTCGAGCATTTATTATTACCGATCGTATACAACGTTTAAAAGGTGTCTATAGCAGGACTTGTAGCGGAGACGAGACGTGGAGGCTGGTCGTTTCAAGGACGACTGGGGTCGTCTGGGTCAGTCGTTCCCCTACTTCTACAACCCCCTTCGGCCGGACATGGTCATCATCGAACGGACGTCGACCGTGGCTGCCGTTCACGCGGTCCTCTGGCCGGGACTCTGCCTCATCGGGGGCGTCACCCTCTGGCTCGGACTCTGCCTGCACGTTTCTCGGGTCGGAGTCTACCTGCAAGGACGATTACTGACCGATTTATTAGGGGTGTTTAAAAGAGGACCAAGCGAGATCACGAATGGAATACGAGTTAATCGTCTATCGTGTTCCTTTCTTATATAATATTAGTTTAAACCATTTAAAAGGTGTCTTAGGCGAGCGTTATTGGGATCAACGAAAGTGGTAGGAGACCTTTCTAACAGTCAGGCAGGCAGATAGATAGATAGACATATAATGTAATGTAATGTTAATGTAATGTAACAAGACATATAGATGCATATTATTATTATTATATTCGTTTATTGGCACACAAAAAACAGCTGACACACCGCAACTGATTACAGATAATTCAAAAGAATAATAAAGGTAGAATCGAAATATAAAACTAATGTTAACAGGAAGGTTCAAAAGATGTAATTTAGTGTTAAATGGTACATTTTGACAAAGGCTCTCAGATTATTGGTACATATTTCCGGTAAAGGACACGAGGAATAAAATTTCTATTGTCCTTAAAGGGAAGTACATAATCATGAGGTCGGGGTCGCATTATACACCGTGTCTCAAAATAAACTGTGCTAAATTGTTTCTGTCAGAACTTCGTCAAATTTCCACCAATTTTAATAATGTTTGGTAGGTAGATGGAAAAATGGCCGAAATTTAATGCTATACATAAATTTTCCACATCACCTGACTCATATAACCGCACTACCTTGTTAAACACAGATGTACCAATTTTGTATATAACGCTTACATTTTAATACATGCAACAAAACTATCTGACGACTTAATTAGCACGCAGTAAAGTAAAATATGGTTTACTTAGCAGAGTTTATAATTGTTATGAGAGATCTGCTTAAAAGTTTTAGAATTGGTGCTCGAAATGTGCCCCGCTTACACGGACACAAGCGCTTAGACGGCGACGCCACTGGCCGATAGCAGCATCAACGATCGACTGGTCAAAGCGCGCCGAATTCTCCGGATCTTAATTTAACCCAGTCGACTATAGCATATGGAGTGTGCTGCAGGAGAAGGTTTACCGCTCCAGAATAGCCAACGTCAACGAACTCAAAACGCGTCTGATCGACGACTGGGCGCGCTTTGACCAGTCGATCGTTGATGCTGCTATCGGCCAGTGGCGTCGCCGTCGCCGTCTAAGCGCTTGTGTCCGTGTAAGCGGGGCACATTTCGAGCACCAATTCTAACACTTTTAAGCAGATCTGTCATAACAATTATAAACTCTGCTAAGTAAACCATATTTTACTTTACTGCGTGCTAATTAAGTCGTCAGATAGTTTGTTGCATGTAATAAAATGTAAGCGTTATATACAAAATTGGTACATCTGTGTTTAACAAGGTAGTGCGGTTATATGAGTCAGGTGATGTGGAAAATTTATGTATAGCATGAAATTTCGGCCATTTTGCCATCTACCTACCAAAAATTATTAAAATTGGTGGAAATTTGACGAAGTTCTGACAGAAACAATTTAGCACAGTTTATTTTGAGACACACGGTGTATATTAATATTGTTAGTAGGTGGGAAAAACTCTGTCAGAACGTGTGAACTGTTCCTTTGGACCGCAGATAGCAGCGTATCCTCAGCTTTAGCAACCATCGTCTCCACGTCAGGAATGTCCAAAGATAGATAACCAGCATAGACAGACAGACAGATAGATAGACAGACATAGGGTTGCCGAAGCTTTTTCACATAAGAACGCGTTTCCTGTACAGACAAACAGACGGCCAGAAAGTAATATGACTGCGCAGATCGATTTATGTTTGGGGTAAACAACATGAATTCCGGAATGTATCGAAGTGAATTGTACAGAGGATTTCCAGTGCAATATTTCCCCAATTTCTTACTTGTGTTATCAAATCCCATGTCGATATGTAAGTCTCCTTCAAACCAGTCTCCCTGGACCGAAGTACGAAGTAATTTAATAATTTTTTAGACACCTTTAACACGCGTTTGAAAAATATTATATATAGAGCAATTGCTAGCAGGTCCCAAAAAAAATAAGAGCTGTAATATGCCAAAAATAATCTTTGTCGGCGGAAACGGCCTATGTTGTCATAAGCTGCCGTTAAACTGTGGATCCAATCCAGGTCCCAAAATAGTGAGTTAAAAACGACGTCAATGGCAGTCATAAAGTCTCAATAAAAACTGAATAATGCAAAATTATTTCTTTACATACTTTTAGAACGCCTTTGAACATACTATGTATAATACAGTGGACTTCAATTGGCTTTTTTAATATACCAAATTAATTTCTTTCGACAGCAAGAAACTCCACAGATTATTTAGAATTACTAGAAGTATTCCAATAATTAAATCTGAAATTAGCTCTAATTGGCAGAAGGAATATAATAGTCCTAGAAAGGGTCTTCATCATAAACGTATTTGCTCTGCAGTGGATACAACCACAGGATCATGAGAAACTGAATAATGGAGTCTGATGCTGGACACCCGTAAAACGCGTTTAATCAGCCCTATATATAAAACAATTGTGTTCAGTCGGCGCAATAGAACTCCACCACTGTTCGCTTTCTGACAGTGCCAGTCCCAAGCCTGGATAAAGGAGGAGGGCGACGCTAATGGTCATTGTTACCACACAGCTAGTCGTTAAACAGAAAAACCACCACCTCGGCGCAATCGATACGAAATTTTATCCTAATTAGTTAACGTCGACGTTAATGGCTTTGGGAGCCACAAGATGTCGTTAAATCTCAACAATATAACCTGAAAAGCTATGATGCACTCTGAGCTGTCTGGATCACACGGTCTTCTCCTGTCCACCGATTAAGCGTGGCCAGAGTTTCCGGTATAGCGCCGGTTTATCCTCGCTGCAGATGATACGGATGGCTGCTTGAAGTTGCCCTCTTCAAGTATGCTGGCAACTGTCGAAGCCAAACAGCAGGATCGTATTTGGTACGTCTGGGTTAGCAATATTAGCGAAAACAATAGTGGTTCTATTGTTTAAAGACATCTTATGGAAGCAAAGGCCGTTGACATCGACATAAATTAGTTAGAGCAGTTCTCACTTCACATCTTCCCAGGTCATTATAAGAAGGAACAACAGAAATAATAAACAGTAGTAGTAGTTTCAGTTTATGGATAACAAAGGTCAATGCCATGAACTCAACCAAATTTACAATTTGTCGCGTTTATTGAATTTATGGCGTCGTTTCAAAACGTTTTAAAGGTGTCTTATTATAACAAATTTTTAACGTGACTACAATTTATTAAAGAATATACTTACTTACCTGTGTTGGTCGGCAGCGACATCTTCTGACTTAACCTCGCCCTATTTTATATTTACGAGGTATGACTCCAAAGTTAAAATCAGATTCACTGTGTTTCAAAAGGGTGGCATTAGAAAGAGTGAAATTATTTTAAAAAATCAATCGAATTCACTCACCGCTATAAACAACTATCTGAGCTCTAAGGCGGGGAGTTTCAAACTCGTATATTGCGTTAGATTACCAACGATTACGTTACATGATCAACGATTACGTTACATGATCAACGATTACGATATATGATCAACGATTACGTTGTATGATTAACCATTGTGTTACATGATCAACGATTACGTTGTATGATTAACCATTGTGTTACATGATCAACGATTACGTTACCTGATGAACTTGAGTGCGTCTTTTATATATTCACGCGTGTAAGAATCTAATAAACGTGTTATAAATGAGAAATAAAGAAATAAGTCTTTCAGGTCAATCCATCTTTGAGAACCAAGTAATAGCGCTACATCAATAAAGGAAACGCAAATAATTATAATTTCTCTGGTAACCGGACTCGGATCTTCCCTTGACCATCTCCAGACAACCCCTTTGACATGACGCAGCGCTCGTGAATAAACTGGTGCCCTTTGCTCAGCGTTAGATTAGCGCCCTAGAAATTTGGAGCTGACGATTTCGTTTATTAAAGCATCTGGAGCTGTGTGCTTTGTTGACCTATGACCTCTCCGTTTATCAAACCTCTTCCCAATGTTATTCCCAATCCTTGACCGAGGAAATGGGAACAGCACTGATAATACCTCTCGCTAGGTTTAATAAGAGATAATTGTTTTGTTCAGTCATTAGCGACATCTTGTGACTGCATCAGACAAGGTTTTGGTAAATGTATCGATCGAACGCAATTTTACGTATATGTATGGTCGGTAGGAAACGTTTTTAAGGTGTCTAAGAGTAGAAAGTATTATACAGTTTTCAACGACATCTTGCGGCTGATAGGGCGATGACATCGACTCTGCTTTAGTTGACGCAATT
>JACEVL010002352.1:0-19489 GCA_020284085.1 Aporrectodea caliginosa
CCTATTGTTACTACTATTATTACTATTATTACTGTTATTACTGTTATTGTTATTATTGTTACTACTTGTGACGAATAGCAGATATATATAGTAGTGGTTGGACCCTGAATGAACTGTTAGACCTTAGGCACCTGAGAATAGGCGCTTATGAGTGCGTGGGCTGTTGTGGTCTAATTATGTAATATGGTGACCTATTGGTGATCAGGGCAGGTGGTCCACCGGAAGTGTGGGCGGTAGGGACAGGCGGGAAGGAGTTGAATTGAAGCGCAGTAGTTCACGCTTAGCTCTTGTGCGAGAAAGAGGGTTCAAGGCTTGAATATACGAGGTTGTGTCTCGACGGACTGAGATTTCTAATCGTGCGTAGTGTAAATAGTGTAAATAGTGGCCTGTCGTAAGATTTGCGATTTCACGTTGATGTACGTTCTCGAATGTTGTTTTGTTTTAATAAAAACTCGGAAAAGTCTTCACACTACTGTTTTTTCTTTATTTTTATTGTAGGCTATTTATCTATGTGTTCAGTTTGCGTTTTCTTGGTCAGGGTGTAACCTGCCGAGTGATTCGCAGAATCATTTCTTTTGGTGGACAACATAACCAATCAGTCACATCCAAAATTAATATGATTTCATTTTGATATTTCCCAAAGCGACCTTTTGCACATCAGCATTTTTGTCACGCTTATTTGCTCTACGGCGGTAAGAATAAAAAACAGTGTTCCCAACTACAGTTTTTCATCTTCTCCGTTGATATAAAAGAGAGTGCTCGGATGAATGCGATTTGCCCGCAGTACAACATCTCGAACGTCGGACGGTGCGGTTAGTGAATAATTATTGTAAGTACTTACTACCTAGTATTTTATCACGGGGAGTGATGGTGGCAAAAGGCTCACTCAATGTACTCATTGAAATACGAGCAGCGGCGAGATCATAGGGTCGCTACTGACAAAGTTCTACCTATGCATTTGTACATTTGTGCTTTCGTTACCGATTCGCAGGCCTAACCAAATCGATAATAGTGCCCAATTTGCGATAGTTGGTAACACATTCTAAATTGAAATTGATTGAAGGGGATAAGAATTGTTGTGCCTTATAAATAGACGCTTTCAAAGAACGATTCGCACTAGACTGCAGTATAGGAGTGAATAAGTTAGTTAAGGCGGGTCTGATGAGGTTTATTATTATTTGTGGTTGTATAAAAAAAGTACCGCCTTGAGATTTACCAGGAACCTTGTTGAGGTTCCTGGTAAATCTCAAGGCGGTTCTTTTATAAGGCACAACAATTCAATGATTGTCTAACCTGAGTGGCAAGCGCGTTTGGTAACTCAAGCCAGTCTCAAGTCCGGATAATGAGGAGGGTCGGACAGTCGGACTAATGGGTGCAGAACTGCAGATACGTCGCCGGTAAAGACATATTGGTCAAAATTACATGGAAGTTTAAAATCGCTTGAGGTATAGCTTCCCTAGGTGTGGACAAAATATCGTGCTTCATACAGGAGGAATATGGGCTGGTTACGATGCACAAAAGCACTGTGTTTAATAACTTGATGCATGCGAGTGATTACCTGCGGACTGTGTTTCTCAGGAAGTTTTGTGTCTCGGCCTCATGCATTTCTGGCTGTAGATTTCTTCGCTCTGCGGCACAGGGTGACTTGGTTGTTTCCATAGCATCAACTTCAACAGTGTAAAAAAAGGTTTATTGTCCAGCTTTCTGGAAGTGGTTGCCTAACATCTGAAACGGTGAACTTCTTGATATTTCTTGAGCATGCGTTTCAAAACCACCTTGTTCTATTTTTGGTTTTCTGTCGTTGGGTCAGAAGCACCTCTGATGAGTCTCTCTCTCTCGAAGCGCTATATAAATTTGTGATTACAATTACACTAAAACTTGACACAGGTTCCAACATCGCCCAGCATCACATTAATCTTCTTATATAGACAAGCAGATAGTCAGACGGCGGCTACAGTGTGTGGTGTGTAGAATCAGACCTGCGAGAGAGGTAAAGGCATGAGAGGCTTTGTTGAAAAGGAGTGTTTTCAGCTCGGAGTGTAGATATAGTAAGAAGTTAGCTTTGGTGAGTTTATAATTTAGACCCCAGTTCGTTGAAGGGCACTAGTGCAAAAATCCTAAGATACCGTTAAGTTTCCCTGAGATTTGAACCTAGATCTCCTTGTAGGCAGCACAGCAAGTTAGCCACAAGAATAAGCGGCCCTTGTCGCAGTTTGCTTGCATGAATAAAATAAATATATAATGGAATGGTAATGTCAGAACTTACATGTAATTCGTAGCTGCTACATATTTTATGAATTTCTAGATATATCAATGGTTTTGCAAAGGTCACTTTAGCTATTCTGATACACTAAGTGAGTTCTAATAATGGACAGTTGCGTCGAAGAAATTGACTGTAGGATAAAATTTTGGTTCTTTCAGTGAGTTGCGATACTGAATAAACAGAAATCAACCATCATGTCGTTGAGGAAACACTTGGAGAATTTCGCGCAGAACACTAGCATGCACGGTTTTGGGAAGGTCATCCTCACAAAGAAACCGGAAAAGCGCGCCGCATGGGTGATGATCTTCTTAGCTGCCTGGGCCTTGCTTGCCTACCAGTTGACCAGTGTTATGACCAAGTACTTTGAGTACTCGAAGAAGACTACGACTGAATTTGTTTCTGGTGGTGCGCCGTTCCCAGCCATCACACTGTGTAACATGCAGAGTTTTGATTTCTATACCATGCATAAGTTCCTGAAAGCAATCGAGGGTTTCAAACGATTCTTTGGCTGATTTTCTCGGAAGCAATAATTCCTTTGCATACAACTATCAACTTTTAAGACACGTAATTCTTAAATATTGGTTTCGCGATGAGACACCATTTTCGGAATTCAATGATTTGCGAGCAATGTTCTCACGAACAAAATTTATTGCAAATTTGCCAACTCATGCCTTGGAAGAAATTGCTATTAAGCAGCAGGAATTTATCGTTGAATGTACCTACGGTAACTCAAATTGCAATTTTACAGAAATTCCAGATCCGTACTATTTAAAATGTTTCTCATTTGAACCCCCTAATGTAGGAAACACGAGTTTCGATAACTTTCAGTCTCTATCGGAAGGCATCGCAAATGGACTTTCGGTCACAGTCTTCACTGGAATCAAGTCCTCTGACAACAACGTCTCGAATAAATGGTTACCCGGCGTCTATGAGAAGGGAAGTCCTATCTTCGGCAGCTCTGGCTTACGAGTGGTAGTTCATCCGCCTGGGACAGAACCATATCCGTTAACTGAAGGGTATGATGTCCCACCCGGTTTTCAGGCATCAATAGGCATTGTGCCTGAGAGAAGAAAACGTCTGGGAAAACCACATGGCCTCTGTGCCAGAAAGAACAGATATAAAACCGATAATTTGGCTGAGTTACTTGGAATTGAAACAGAGGAGCCTTACAGAAAAGTAAGCTGTGAACGAATGTGCATGCAACAGCAAGTAATCGAAGAATGCAACTGTCTGGACGAGACTTTGCCTTACACGGGAAACGCGGTATGCTATAACAAAGTTTGTTCTCTAGTGAATATAAGTGATATTGAAAGTAACGATGTGCAAATGCTGGAAGTTGTAGCGTGCAGAAGTATCGCGTCTCTTGAAGAGTGCGCCCTGAATGCCAGCTGCAACGCGACTATGGTTGCAGACACCCTTCAGAATATTCGTTGTGCGGATAATGTTATCAACAGATTGATGACCGACTTAGAATCGCTTTCGAAATGCAACTGTTACGCACCATGTGACGAATTTCGTTACCATGTTTCCTATAGTTTGGCAAAGTGGCCTTCTTCCGGTTACGAAAGTGGATCCGTGTATTATGATATCTTTGGAGACAGCAAATTTAAAAATCGCTTTACTGGAGACAAAAAAGTGATGTATGTCGAATACGTAGATAGGTTAGGAATGCAGTCCTTGAATGACTTTGCAAAAGTGAACGTCTACATTGCGGATAGCAACGTTTTGCAGATTATCGAAGAGCCGGCGACGACAATCACTCAGCTCATCTCGGAAATTGGTGGCCAACTTGGAATCTGGATTGGAGTTTCCGTGATTACAATCTCTGAAGTACTGGGAACAATCCTGAAAATAGCAACTGCAGGCATTAGAAAGCTCTATCGTAAGTTTCAATCTAGAATAAATTACTCGAACGATACAACACAAACTGAGCCAAACCTCAGTTAAGCTTTCTGTCATAAAAGCATACTTTGCACTGAACTTGATGTTTATTCGTGATATTTATGTCCTGCGTTGTCGGATTGCATTGGAAGAAAACTAAAAGCGTCCTGCGACTATTAATCTATTATTGCCATATTTTGATGTGCGAGGTGTTGGCTAGATGGCCTTCTTTGGGAAACGAAATTGGATTTGTATCTTTTGACATTTCTGGAAACGAAAAAGTCGTGACTCGTTTTACCGAAGAGAACAGAAAGGCAGGCGTATATGAAGAATACAGAGAAGTCATGAATTATGTAAATTAACGATTTTGCAAAAATTAACGTCTACCAAGCGTGTAGTAGGCTAAGTTTTGGAGATCATTGAAGATCCGGTGACGACCATTACTCAACTCATCTGGGATGTTTGTGGTTAGTTGTGCTTTGGATTGATGTTTCCGTGATTACAATCTCTGCAGTAATAAACAGGCTCTACAATCCTAACAATAGCCACAGAAAGATTTCGAAAACTTCTCATCAAGGGCACATTTAGTCAATGTGTGTTAGCTTTGTAAGTGCAGCACTACGTGAAATATAATTGACAAACGAAAGCAGTGCGGCCTACAATTTAATGCTTTATAGCGTAATGCTAACCTCCACCGTCGCTGAATACTTCAGTCCTTCTCTCCGACGGACTGCTGAGCCAGATTTCTCTCTACTCAGTGACACCGAAATTGTTAATCTTCTGGACCGGGTCCATACCAATGCTGAAGGCTCCGACGTCCTCCCAGTCTTGTTTCTGCGGCTGCTCCCCCTCCCCCATATCCATACTGACACACATGATGTACAGCTCGCTCTCAACATCACATGTGCCAAACCAGTGGAAGACTGACATCATTAACCCTATTCATCAACCCTATTCATTAACCCTAATACACGGTGAGACAGGAAGATGAACTGTGTGCATGTTGGAACTTTGTTTATAGAAAGTTATTTCGGTTTAATAAAATTATGAGAATCTGTTAAAGGCTTCATTTGTGACATTTGCAGATTAGACTTACATCACATTATTAAGAAACGTCGCATGATGTTCTATAGGCGACTAGTTCATTCGACATCTAATTTTCTCCAGGATATATATCCTGGAGAAAATATCCTGGATATTTTATGGTGATACGTTGTTAATCACTTTCTTTTTGATTCTGAACTCGCCGGCATTTTAAGCGGTAAATCGAGTTCCATAGTCTGTGCGTTTGACTTTTTTTGTTCAGCATTACGTACATGTATGTGTGTTGTGACTTGTGACGTTTGATTTGTTTCTTTCTGCCTTCGGGCGTAATAAAGTACTTATTCCTGCATCTACCCTGCATTCCAAGCAACACCAACAGCAGAGAAACTGGTGGACCAATTTAGATTCCGGCCAACATGGTCAATCATCAACAATCAACATCATAGCCATCCTTCATCATATCACCGCTCTCTTACAGGAACACGAATTTGTCATCATGGTCTCAATGGATTTCTCCAAAGCCTTTGACACTCTCCGCCATAATTCGTTGTTGGAAAAGCTATGGACCACTGACATCCCGAACCAAATATTTACTTGGCTAACTAACTATTTTCAGGACCGAAAGCACATTACTAAATTTCAAGGAGAAGTCTCGTCGGCTCATCCATAAACAAAAGCGTTGTTCAAGGTTCGGGGATTGGTCCTGGATCCTACGTAGTCTGACCTCCATCCTAGGCATAGTTTTATCCATCTGGTTAAATATGCCGACAACACGTATTTATTAGACTATTAGTAGGATCCTCAAACATCAGAACAGTGGCTGAAAAATTTGATCACGTGGCGAACTGGGCAAAAATCAATTTCAGGTTAAATCCATCCAAGGCGCGTGAGATAATTTTCGCCAGAATGGGCCACAAAGGCTCATCCATACCCGTCGTCATTCACGGGGCTGAAAGGGTTGACACCATCAGAGTATTTAAGAAGCCCCTCAACTCCGAACTGCGCATGACAAAGAAGACAGAAAAGGTCCTGACTTCAAGCTCCTCCTCTCTATACGCACTCCGGGTTTTGAGAGATTATTGCATGTATCGTTTCGCGCTACATGAGGTGGCTATGGCAACTGTACAGTGGCGTAACAGTCATATAACGAGGGTGAACAAAGTCCAGGGGCCCCCGAGGTCCAAAGGGCCCCAAGCTTTTAAAATTGAAAACTTTCATGCACTTTTTGTCCGTTTTTCTGTGACAATAATTATTAGGGAAAATGTCACATTATGTCAATAATACTTTTCAGTTACATGATGTAAAGAAAAGACATCTATCGAATTTCATAACTTAAATATTGATGACTAATCACAACAAGAGTTTTAAGTGTTTTAGAAGACGCTTAGTCTGTTTTAAAACCACTGAAATTTAACTTGGAACATGCTTAATTTTCCATTTTAGCCCACTTTTTCTAGCTTCCTTTTAAAAGCTGGGATTGTGCCCACTGAGATAGTAGGCCTACAATCATCCAAACCATTCCACAAGTCTACAGCTCTTGACGATTTTCTGTTCTAATGCTCCTTTCAGCTTCTTAAATGCCGAAAGGACTTGATAGACACATTTGCGAACAGAAAGCTAGAATACGGTAGTCAAATTCGTGAGGAACTACAGATTACAGTCTACATGTTCACTACATTACTGTGTAGGCAGTTCCACAGTAGCGTCACTGCATGATGACTCAGTTAACTGTGCACTGTTTGGCTAACTGATGTAGGCCTAATATATTCGTTCGTAATGACATATAACATCAGAGAGCGCCTCAAGGCTGAGTCAGGGTTGTAAAAGGCTTGGTTTTTTGTTTTTGTTTTTAGTGTTTTTTAAACCCAAAAAACGGCAATTTTTTTTACAAATTTAGAAATTAGAAATGACAAAATTTGCGTCTCTTCAACTCTCTTGGCAAGTGCTGTATGGTCTTGGTTAATTTCGTTTAATGACATTCTAAGGATCTACTTTTCTAGTTAATTTCAATTATATGCATCTGATTAATTTGAACGGTATCAAGCCATGTTTATGAGTGTTATGGTCCGAAATAGGAAATCTTAAAAACAAAAAACAAAAAAACAAAATAAATAAACAAAAAAAACTTTTCATTTTGAAAAAACTTGTTTTTTGCACCCCTGCTCTGAGTAGTATATCTTGAAATATATATATATATATATTCAATATATATAATTATATATATATATATATATAATTTATATATATATATATATCTTGAAATGGCGCTATATAAATGTTCAATTATATACGTACATACATACATAATGGGTAAGGGCCCCCAAGCTTAGAGTGTCCAAGGGCCCCCGGCTAGGTTGTTACGCCGGTTGGGTGACATATGGGGGAACGGGCGTCAAAAGAACGGGCGACATTTGAACGGCGACTGTAGAACGGTGTATCAGATTACCGGTACGACTATTGAACGGCCGGACAGTTGAACGGGTAACAGATGACGGTGAACAATTTATCCAGGAAGTTAATAAAATTTAAAAGCAATTGAACAGGCACTTTCTTGGACATGTACGACGCTCTCTGTTTAGTTGTGGGACAAATAGGCAATTAAGCGTAAATACAATAAGATTTCTGCTCTCCCGTAGGTGGCGAGTTCTTGATATTTCTTATTGTTTGCCTGAAGCATTCCGGTCGATCCTTGCAAAAAGGTAGTCTTTTTGTACGGTTGGATGGTGACATAAGAACAGCGACTGGAGTCCATAGTGCCATCCTTCCACTGAATTTGTTGTTCTTGCGAAACCATCCATTCCAGCGGTTTATTGATTCCAAAGGGCAACTGGGTCTATTACCGACCCGTAGTTGTTTCCAAGTCCTCTTTGTCTGCGACCGCGAA
Organism: Aporrectodea caliginosa; assembly: GCA_020284085.1. NCBI lineage: Eukaryota > Metazoa > Annelida > Clitellata > Crassiclitellata > Lumbricidae > Aporrectodea > Aporrectodea caliginosa. The sequence goes on from JACEVL010002352.1 coordinate 8,073, forward strand.
GATAGGTATGCTCGAAACAGGAGGTCAGTTCATTGAGATGTTCTATATCGTCAGGTTGACTATCAGCTAAGACTTCAAAAGCTCAACATTCAGTATACGCCTACAGTAGTATACAATGAGTACACAATGCAGAGTACACAGACGCCGCACCTTGTGAACTGTTAAAGTGTCGCCGTTGTAGAGTGTCATCCGTTCAATTGACCGTTGTTCAAATGTCGGACCGTTCAACTTAGTCCCCGGAGTCGCTAACAGAAGCGTTAGCGACTGACTTGGAGAGTTAGCGACTGACTTAGCGACTGACTTGACCAAGTCGCTTGCTTTATCGACTGACTAAGTCGCTTAGGCTTATCGACTGACTTAACGACTTGATATCGACTTCTCGGATACCTCTATTAGTTACCTAACAATAAAATGCATTTTACGGCGTACTGTAAAGTCACGTTTCGCTGCACGTCATGGTTTGTGGCCAAATAAAGCGGTGGTAAATAAATAGCAAATAGTGGCCTATACACCAACCAAGGCAGAATTATCAAATCATTGTCGCGTTACATTTAAATCAGATAAGAAACTAAAGCATGCTTCATTCAAGTCTGCCTATATTAGTACGCCTATTGTAGGTACATGTATGTCTCACCCAGACTTACTACTGTTTACCAGAATCGACCCAAACACCGGATTTCTCTCGAAAGGGCAAATGGAGGCCTATTTCCCCTTTCACAAACATAATTATCAATTTTTCCGTTATCATCTTTAGTTGTACCGTGTTTAAAGACACTAAAACCAGCGTCTTTTCAACTAAAGAAGTGCGCCGCGTGAGATAATGTGACAGAAAAATCTGACTGTTGATAGCATCGGCGTATACATATTAGGCTTCGATGGTTGATAGTAAGTCTAAATAGGGACTCCTTTGGAAGTTAGTGTTTATCTAGTAAAGTAAGTAAGTAGTACTATAGGTAGGCAGTAAGGTAGTAAATAAATAACTGCTGATATATTAAGTGGACAGAGTCGATAGCAGTCGATAGCTTAGCGACTGACTTCGACTTGAGGGCTTAGCGGCGGCGGCGGTGGTGACTTGGTCCAGTCGATAGCCTTACCGACTGACTTCGACTTGAGGGCTTAGCGACTGGCGGCGGCGGCGGATGGCGGCGGCGCCGGGAACTAGTTCAACTGTCTCCCGTTAAAGTGTCGCCGTACTAGTGTCGTCCGTTCAATTGACCGTCGTTCAAATGTCCGTATACCGTTTGGCAGTTTTCTATCGAGATACTTTGGCAAAAGTTCCATGTATGTATGCATGAATATGTATGAATATGTCTATGCGTAAGTTGCACCTTATAGAATCTGTATGGACGAAATAAATGGAAGATTGCTGCCAAAATGAAGTCCACAACTTCATTCTACAACGTAAGACTGAGAATTGTGTGAGGAATGATTAAACATGCCGAGGCTCATGCTTTGATACTCTGAGGAAGCAATGATAATAATCCTGACAATCATGATGATGATGAAGAAGACTACGACGACAACGATGACGACGATTATGGTGATAGTGGTGGTGATGATGATAGTGGTGTTGGTGGTGGCTCTGATGATGATGGTGTTGATGGTACTGGTGATGATGACAACGACGATGACGATACCGTAGATGATGATGGTGATATCGACGATGGGGATGATGATGATGAGTATGTTGTCTACGACCACGACGACTGTGACGATGATGATTGTGAAAATGATGGTGATGAAGATGATGATGATGATAATGATGATGGTGACGATAAAGAACCACAATGTTGGTAGCCAGTTAATTGGACATTTTTGCGCTTGATTAGAAATGGCATTGTCTACCCTAAGGTGCGACCAATTCTTCAATCGGAAATCGGATTGCGCCAGATTTTTCCCTATTACCCTATACGAATTATTCGGAATCGGCTCATCCCAGGATTACCGATCCAAATACCAGAAGAAGTAATATTTTTTACCAACGACTAAAGACATTATTCATTGGATTTTTCATTAATATAAAATTAGTGACCTGCTTTGGCCACCGCCTGCGGTAATCTTTAATCTTTATCATTGAAAGTTTGTTTAATATAATAAAATAATAAAATTGAGTCGACGCATCAACAAAATTACAGTCAGTCAGGCTTTTGAATAACAAACAGTGTCCATGATGAAATAAAAATGAATCTTGCCGATTAATCGGATCGGTGTACTGGACACCGTAAAAGGGCGATAAAGCAGGTTACTATCCGGAATGGGAAATCGGGATAAAAAGCCAATCCTAGTCTAAACAGCGTTTGTCCATGAATCCTGTTTAGTTTTCTAACAAAAGCTGCGAGTCATTACGATAATTAGGCTATCATCAAGATACGCCGTGTCGCAAAAAATTGTACCTATGCTACTTGCTGTAACTTGCTGCGGTTTGTCAGTCTGTAGGTCTACTAATGAACAAGTATAATATATAGATAATATATATATTATATATATATATATATATATGTTGAATGATGTCTGCAAATATTTGTTTGTGTTTTCTGATTTCCGCTACCATCATTGTAAAATTCATATAGAAACGTGTCAATCGATTGCAATATTAGTCATGTACTTGTATTATTATACTACATGTGTAATAGTCACCAACTAAAGCGATAACTTGGAGGCATTATAGTGTCCAACCTGGGAGTCACCATCCAAACTAGAGTCGCCATCCAAACTAGAGTCGCCATCTTGTCCAACTGCACACTTTATAGTCAATCTTAATACCGAGCTGGAACACTCCGGGTGTTTTTCTTGAAGGGGTTACATTAATTTTATTGATCTTCAACTTAGAGAGTTCCAGGAAGTTGGGTCTGAGTAGAAGTCAAGCTCGTCTAACTGCGGTCTAAGTTACCATATATAGTAGGATGTGTTTAAAAATTGAAGTTTCAAAATTAATATCGGCCTTGTTGTTTTTGTGTTCCACCTTGAGGAAAATTGTCATTTGCCAAATTAGACAAAAATCGGAATAGATTTAGAACTGGCGCAAAGCCCCGGAGGATTTATCACTTAGAAAATAATGTAATACATTGTCATTTTCAAAGATCCAAACAACTTTTAACACTTAAACATAAAATATAAGGCAAACGCAAAAGAAGAACCGTCAGTTATTTGTCATTTCTTTAGTCCCTTTAGTGCTTTTGGGAACTTGTTTCGATGGTACTCCACCATTTGCAGAACAAACTGTTTTTCTTCCTCATTTCGGACCAGGGCTTCATTGAAGGACTGCATGAGAGCCACTCCTTTCTCCGCCAAATCGTTCGTCACTTTTAGGGCGGATATGGTATTTTTGCCTCACTGTATGATTGTTCTGACTCCCATTGTTGCGGGTCTCGATCAAGAAAAGAGTCATCCAATCCGAGGATCTGGAATATTTTGGTGGTAGAAGTGGTGAAGAAATCGTTAAGTGCTTTTGTAGGTGGATTATGTATTGGAGGAAGTCTCTTTGGAGGTTCATCGGATCCCTGATTGTTTCGCATGCTGTAGACCATGCGCTGTTTTTCGTCGAAGGTGACTGAATCATCAAAAAGGCTGAGGCCTACCAGGGTCTCCGACAGATACCAAAGTTGTCGGGGAAAAGCTGTTAGGGCTACCTGTGAGACTTCCTTGTCAGGGTACGTATGGATTGCCTTCAGGAATTGAAGATCGTTCCTTGGGGCTTCAGCGGGTGACGTAGGCCTACAGGTGAACCAGTACTTCAGGTAAGTTGTTGTCACAAAAAGGGACACTCGAAGTAAATGATTCCACACCTTTTGAGAGTAGGATTGTTGAGATGCCCTCTCTGAGCTCTGGCGTTGTTGAATGGGAAACTGATCCCTGAAAAGCCACATCTTGATCGCATAGATCGCACGTGCCATCCAACGCGCGCGGTGAAATGCCCCTGGGTATCTGAACTTTATTCCTTTCGGTGGAATTCCTCCTAGAAAAATGACTGTTAGTCCTAGTAGCTGTTTGTAGTCGTCTCTGTGGTTTTCAGTACTCAGTTGCTGCAATGCGAAGGTGATCACATCGTCTCGAATTTCTGTGACACGCTGTGCTGCATCTTTAACATCCATTGCTGTGCGATACTTGGCCTGATCGATTTGCGGCCAGAAGTCATGGAAATGACTGAATAGTTCCAATTTTGGAGATCTTGCAGAATCATGCAGTGAAAACACCTTTTCTAGAACAATTTCAGACACATGATGTCGACAGGCAAGGTTCAAGAGGTTCTTTCCTAATTCCGCTTCCAGCTTGATGCACACGCCGCCCTTGTCGAAACACATGGCCACGATTCTGTCTTCCAATCCCCAACTTCTTATCTCAGCCAAACATGCATCTGACATGACTGCAGCTGTCCCGTATTTGAGTTTGGGGATGGCCAATAGCTTGGTCACATCCTTGCCAGATACCAATATTGGAAGGCGATCAACACACCCTCGTTCTGTCCCTGTAAGATCTGGCATGATCTTGCCGTCCCAGTGAATAGTAAGAGCCTTCGGATTGAAAGATTCACGAATCATTGCTGCCAGGGCTGCGCGGTTATCTTTCCTTGCTCGATGGATCGCTGAAGGACCGATGATCAGCTCACCAGCTGGTTCTGCATATAGATTTGATGCAGCAAGAGCAGATAAAACATGAGAGGCTTTTGAGCTGCTGGTTTTGGTGCGATCTAGAGCTGGTGCAACATAACGAGTAACTATAATACAGAAATTGTTCCCCTCTGTCGCGTTGTGGCAAAGCAGACGTCGACGGTTCTGGCTTTTTCTGAGCTAGGCTATAGCTGATGACTCCTCTTCTTCAGATGACGTTTCCAACAGAGAAACTTCCGTCGATACAGCTGTGCTTGCACGATAACGTTCCTCACGCTCCGCAACTGTTATTGATCTTTCCATCACTCGCTCTCTTCTAATTTCGGTCGCCTTGCGCCAGTCCTAAATGCTCACCTATCAGGCTATAATTTCAGATATGGAGTTTATACATGTATTGGCATGATAATTCGACGAGGCCGATAAAAAATATTTGCGTTGAAAATATCACATGTACGCTAAAAACACCCTAATATATAGTTACCCTTGCCGATGGAAATCCAAAACACATTCTCCGATTTTTAGACGATTAGGCCTATATCATTTTCAATACGGTTATTATTTTTATTATTATTATTATTATTATTATTATTATTATTATTATTATTATTATTATTATTATTATTATTATTATTGTCATCATCATTATTATTATATTTATTATTATTATTATTATTTTTTATTTTTATTTTTTTTATTACCGTACTATTATTAGCTTTATTATTGTTGTTGTTGCTGCTGCTGCTGGTGTTGTGGTTATTATAATAATATTATAATTATTGTTTTACTACTACTACTACTTCTACTACTACTACTACAACAACTACAACAACTACTACTACTACTACTACTACTACTACTACTACTACTACTACTACTACTACTACTACTACTACTACTACTACTACTACTACTACTACTACTACAATTATTATTATTATTATTATTATTATTATTATTATTATTATTATTATTATTATTATTTCTATTATTGTTATTATTATTATTATAACAAATTTATTTCATCATAAAGCCAACAAACAACAAACTTATTATTATTATTATTATTATTATTATTATTATTATTATTATTATTATTATTATTATTATTATTATTATTATTATTATTATTATTATTATTATTATTAACATCACCATCGTTTATTACAATGGTATTTCTGTTTATGTGTAGTTTGCGTTTTCCTGATCAGAGTGTAACCTGCCAAGTGATTCCCCCAGAATCATTCATTTAGCGTTTGCAGATAAAATAAACAATCAATAGCAAAATTGCAATTGCCACATTTTGACATTTCCCAACGCGACCTTTGCGATCCAGCTGTATGCCAATCCGCTACGTTTGTTTGCTCTACGGCGGCAAGAATAACAGAGTTTTCCGAACTAGAGCTATAGCTTCTAATGGTCTGCGTTGATATAAAAGAGACTGCTCGGATGAATTCGATTTGCATCTGGAATGTATAGGACAGTTAGTTGCGGTTAGTGAATGATTGTATAACATACAATTTTATTAGGGCCTCGATGGTGATCATTTCATTGAAAAATGATTAGGGCCGCGGCCATAATAAGGTCGCAATTGTAAAAGTCTTCATTTGTAGGCTTATTTTTTACAATTATGCTGTCCTTTAGCATCCTTTATCTAATCGGGAATTGTGCTCACTTAGCGATGGTTGGTAACATAGTCTAATATGAATTTTGAAGATTAAAATTGTCGTACTATATAAATGAACGCTCTCAAAAATCACTTTTTACCAGACTGCAGTAAAGGAGTGAATAAGAGAGTTAATCAGGGCTTGGTGAAGCTTTGCCATCATTGGTGGTAGTATAAACCGATGGCTGGCCTTCTTGACGATCAGTACGCCTTCAGACCGACCGGTTCAACAATTTCCACCGTAATTTCCATTCTGCACCATGTCACCTCACTCCTCAAGGATAATAACCATGTCTCAATTATATCATTGGATTTCTCTAAAGCTTTTGACACGGTCCGTCATTCAACCCTAGCGTGCAAGCTTTCAAGTCTGGACATACCTGATACTATATACAATTGGATTCTCAACTTTTTCAAGGACAGAGGGCACGTTACGCGATTCCAGGGGAGGCTGTCCTTAGCCAGGTCCATCAACGCAAGTATCGTCCAGGGATCGGAGATTGGACCATCCAATTACATCGGCAACGCCTCTGACCTAAAAGCACACAATTCCAAGAACCGCATCGTAAAGTACGCTGATGATACGTACTTATTAATCGGGGCGTCGATGCGTGACACAATCGGAGAAGAACTACAAGCTGTAACACGCTGGGCCACCCTGAACAACCTTCGACTGAACAGTGACAAGACAAAAGAAATGATAGTCCTGCGTCGAACTGGTGGACCTATCCCGGAGCCCGTTGATGGACTGACTCGAGTCTCGACGCTGAAGATTCTTGGAGTCACCCTTCGGTCAGACCTTCGTGTCACTTCTCATGTCGATGAGATCTTGGCTGCCAGCTCAGGATCGCTTCATGCATTGCGCATCCTGAGATCACATGGATTGCCGCCATTGGCCCTGCAAGAGGTGACTCGCGCCACCACAGTGGCTAGAATAATGTATGCTGCTCCTTCCTGGTGGGGTTTCACTTCTGCAGAAGATCGAGCTAGAGTTGAAAGATTTCTGAGAAGATTACGTAGAACGGGGTATCTCAAGGATGATTCTCCCACGGCAGAGGATATGGCCAAACATGCTGACGAACGTCTCTTGGCTGCAGTCATCAGATGTGACCACCATGTTCTTCGAGGACTATTTCCTCCTGTTGTTACCATCAAATATCATCTACGACCCCGTCCACATAACTACACATTGCCTCCGAAAGACGATAGACAGTTTATCCCCAGAGTCCTATATAGAAGCTCTCTTGGTGATATAGGCTAACCTGACATTGTATGACTAAAAACACTACACTCATTCTAAACTTTTCTATTAGGCTACTATCATGTATCAGATAGCGGTGTGTCTACCTGTTTCATACCAATAAACGAATATATTATATAAACCAAGTACCACCTTGAGAGATACGTTAACTAGAACATCAATCAGGTACTGCAACACTGAATTATTGGCTGACTTGAGCGGCAAACGCGTTTGGTTACTCAAGCCAGTCTCAAGCCCGAAAAAGAGGAGGGTCGGACTAATGGGTGCAGATACGTCGCCGGTAAAGATATATGCGGATGAGAATTTCAGGGTGCCTTGAAGCTATACCTAGGTTTGGGCATATATCGAGCTTCATGCAGGAGGAATATGCGCTTGTTGCCGCACAAACGCATTGAGTTTCAGAACTTAATGTTTGTATTCTATCTTTTCTCAGATAGTTTTATGTCTCGGTATCATGCATTTCTGGCTGTAGATTTCATCGCTCTGCTGCACAGGCTGACTTCAGAGGACAGACACAAAGGCTTCGCTATCCAGCATTCTGTAACTGGTTGCCTAGCATCTTACTACGTGAGTTTCTTAATATTTTTTAAACTCTATTTCGCATGCCTTCAAAAACCATTCTGTTTTATTCTGGTTCCTGTCGTTAGGCTGGGAACGCCTCTGATGAGTTACTGCTGAAGCTGCACTATATAAATACGTGCTTACAATAACAATTAAATTAGAACGTAGCACACAGGTTCGAACATCGCATAGGTTCTCAAATATCCTCTTGTATAGACACTAGACAGGTAGATAGTCAACCAGCTACGGTGGATTGTGCTTAGAATCACAGAGGCGAGAGAAGTAACAGCAAGCGTGGGAATCAGGATAAGGGTTTTGGAAGCGGAGTGATTTCACTTCTAGGCGCAGATAAGAGGTGCAGTTTTGGTGAGTTCGATGTATAAATAAGATAATTGTCGTAATTCTAGAGTTATATTTTTCAGAGGGGTAAACCAGCTATAGCTTTAAGGCGATTTCCAAATTTCAGCGACGAATTTAAGGAAGGGCGGAGAAGTATTAGGGCGCTATCGGTGCTGTAATGGTAAAAATAGAGATGAGTACACGCTACAGTATCCCGCAGCCTAAAGGTTATTTTCCGACAGACTGAGTGGATGGGTTCCGGGGTTTGTAAAGGGGGCTGTGAGGCTGTGCAGCCTGTACTCACTTTCCCAGAAACTGAATGCAAAAATGGCAATAATCGGTATGCGGACAATTCATCCCCGGACGATTCATCCCGGACGATTCATCCCCGGACTATTGATCCCCGGACGATTCATCCTGGACCATTCATCCTGGACCATTCATCCTGGACCATTCATCCTGGACCATTCATCCTGGACGGTTCATCCTGGACCATTCATCCCTGGACGATTCATCCTGGACCATTCATCCTGGACCATTCATCCTGGACCATTCATCCTGGACCATTCATCCCGGACCATTCAATCAAATGAAATAGAAATTACGATATAAAGTAAAGCAACGGAAAGAATTGAAATTAATGAAGAAGCATCTATTTGAAATTTATCAGCAGTAGTAGGTGTAGAGGTCCTGATGGTGTAGGGAAGGGACTAGTTCACTGAAAAGCGAAGAATTTACTGTAACAGTTAATGACTGTGAAGTTATAGTACTATCGGTCTTGTTACATTTCTGTAACAGAAATATCCTTGTATTAATACACATTATCAAATGAAATAAAACAAATGTTGCATTTCAATAATTTCTATTATTTTATTTAACTTTAAGTTGTGACAAAGTTTTACTCCAGCATTCCATAAACAGAGAACAGTGGTGCCGCACTCTGAGAACGAAATGAAATGTGTGGTGTAATGGCGAACCTTGTAAATGTTTTACAACTAAGTATTGGTTACTTCATGATTTCTGTCGTATTTACACCGGAAATACCACACGAGTTCTATTTTCTTATGAATTCTACGAGTGTGGAATCCACGAGTACAATTCATTTGAAAATAGAACGAGTTTGGTACTTAATGTACTAAAACGAAAAAATCATGAAGTAACCTATTTATACCATGACCATACCATGAAAGCTTCATAATTCACTAACCACAATCATAGAATACTGTCCAGGATGAATCGTCCGGGATGAATCGTCCGGGATGAATGGTCCAGGATGAATCGTCCAGAATGAATCGTCCAGGATGAACAGTCCGGGGATGAATGGTCCAGGATGAATCGTCCGGGGATGAATTGTCCGGGGATGAATCGTCCGGGGATGAATTGTCCGGGGATGAATCGTCCAGGATGAATCGTCCGGGGATGAATTCTCCGGGGATGAATAGTCACCAAACCCAATAATCAAATGTTATTACAATGTTGAAACACGAAATTACTTAAACTAATCAGACAGTAATTAGTCACAAAAGTAGGCCTACACGTTGCAATAATTTCTACAGCACTGTTTATCATTCTCCAAATCATCTGTTTGCTATTTGAAAGACGTGTTTTCGAGTCACAAACATCTCCTTTCCCTGCTAAAACCAGTTTTGACGTATTCCTCTGGTTTAAAATCGTTTAGAAGAGTAGGCCTACCATTCATTTTAATGAACATTATACTGGAAACAATCTTGATCTGGATCTTTGTATTCTGTACCATCTTTTTTGTTCTGCCGCTCGCCAAAAACAAAGTAGATTGTTTCATTTTTTAAAGGAGGAGAAGTCTGGATAGCAATAATGCGGTTCATATGGGTGTTGTCTATATTCAGAAGAAGTGAATTACAGTATTCTAGATGTAGCGATAATATTTTGCGGTTTGAAATTAAGCATAATAGGATGAATATTCTGCGTGTGTCATGGATACGCCTGAAGCAAGAGAGCAGAATGATGCGTTTTATGATCGGATAAGCTGGAGGAAATGACCCTACCAAGCAGACTTAGATTGTCTCGAGACACTGTCTCGGTGTCGAGACAATAAAGGTTCTTGATGTTTCGGTCTCGGACCCCACTGTCTCGGGTCTCGGTCTGGGTCTCGAGGTCATCTCTTGACTTTTTGGAAACTGTCTCGAAGCGAAAGTCTTGTTCTCTTGTAGAACCGGTTTTCATAGTTCTTGCGCAAACTCTTTACTTCTGAACTTCTGACAGTATCGTAGTATAAAATTTCCTGTGCCGAACAGATAACTGGTTAATCGGAAGTGCTAAACAGACCGGAAGTCTATAAAACCGGCGTTTCTGGTTTTAACAGATATTGAAAAGAGCAGTTTTAATTTTGTATTTTATTACTTTATTTTAATTTTCAAATTTCTCTCAGTGGAAATCTCCTAAAATATCTCATAATGAACCAGAAATAGTGACATTTGCATTCATCCAATTTGAAATCAATGAAAACAAAATGAATGGCATGCCGTTGGCGCTGGTGTAAAGTCAACATAAGCGAAACGCTTGGAACAACATCTAGTTTCTCAAGTTGACTGATGTGACTTACATGTATGTCGCTAATAATATATGGAATGTTGGTTTAAATTTTCGAATCATTTAGAAGATTTCAACGTGCTGAAATATTTAATTTTTCATAGTTTATACAATTCAGGCGATCGGCTGATTACAGTGACTTGTCCCTGGTATTAGACTTCAAAATTTGAGAGAAAAATTGTTTCGGGATTTGGGTCCAATTTGCATTTCACTCGTTTTGAACTGTCTCGGACCTTGTGTATTGGTCTCAATCTTGGTCCACACTGTCGACGTTTTCGGTCTCGGTCCACATCCACGCTGCGAATTCCTTTCCTGACGGAAAACCATATAATTCCCTTTAATAGAGACTATTCTATACACATAATTTAGACCCGAGTTCGTTGGAGGACGCTAGTGCAAAAATCCTAAGATACCGCTC